>JAUOBT010050706.1:0-10331 GCA_032362145.1 Hypanus berthalutzae
ACTTTGTCTGGATTAAACTCCATATGGCATTTTTCAGCTCATTTTTCCAGGTCGTCCAAATCCCTCTGCAAGCTTTGAAAACCTTCCTCACTGCCCACTACACCTCCAATCTTTGTATATTAGCAAATTTACTGGTCCAATTTACCACATTATCATCCATTATCATTGATTTCGATGACAAATAACAATAGTCCCAGCACTGATCCCTGTGGCAAACCGCTAGTCGCAGGCCACTCACAGAAGCAATCCTCCACCTCCACCCACTGATTTCCAACATTCAGCCAATGTCTAGTCCAATTTACAACCTCACGATGTATACCTAGTGACTGAATCTTCCTAACTAACCTCCCAGTGGGACTTTGTCAAAGGCCTTACTGAAGTCCATGTAGACAACATCCACAGCTTTCCCTTCATCCACTTACCTGGTAAGCTCCTCGAAAAACTCGAATAGATTTGTTAAAGTTGACCTTTCAAGCACCACGCCATGTTGACATTCCCTCATAAGTCAATATCAATCCAAATATTTGTAGAGTTTTTCTGTTAGTATTCCTTCCTATAGTTTACATACCTCTGACGTCAAACGTACAGGCCTATAATATCCCGGATTAATTTAGAGCCTCTTTGAAACAACGGAACAACATGAGGTATCATCCAATCCTCTGCCACTACACCCGTAGATACTGATATTTTATATATATATCTGCTAGGGCTACTATAATTTCAACGCTAGCATTCGTCAAGGTCCGAAGAAATACCCTGTCAGGTCTTGTGGATTTATCTACTCTGATTTGCCTCAAGACAGCAAGCACCTCCTCTTCTTAAATCTGTTTAGTCTCCATGACCTCATTACTTGTTTGCCTTACTTCCATTTACTCCATGCCAGTTTCCTGAGTAAATACGGATCACAAAAAAAAAAACACATTTAAGATCTCCCACATTTCTTTTTGTTTCATACATAGCCGACCACTCTGATCTTCAAGAGGACCAAATTTATCTCTTACTATCCGTTTGCTCTTAATATACCTGTAGAAGCTCTATGGATTATCCTTCACCTTGACTGTCAATGCAATCTTAAGTTTTCGTTTAGCCCTTCTGATTTCTTTCATATGTTTTTTTTTTCACTTTTTATACTGCTTAAGCACCATATTTGCTCTCTGATTCCTAGACATGTCATATATCTCTCTTTTCTTCTTTATCAGTGTTCTAATATTCCTTGAGAACCAATGTTCCTCATTCTTATTCACGTTGCCCTTAATCCTAAAAGGAACTTACAAACTCTGCATTCTCAAAATTTCTTCTTTGAAGGCCTCCAACTAACCAATCACATCCTTGCCAGAAAACAATCCTTCCCAATACACGCTTATTAAATCCTTTCTCATTTATTCAAATTTGGCCTTTTTCCAATTTATATCCTCAACCCGAGGAGCAGATATATTTTAATCCATGATCAATTTGAAATTAATGGTGTTACAAACACTGGAACCAACGTTTTCCCCTACACATACTTCGGTCACCTGTGCTAATTGTTTCCTATTAGGTCTATTATTACATCCTCTGTATTTGGTACCTCTATACATTGATTTAGAAAACTTTCCTGAACACATTTTACAAACTCTAATTGTTTCCCTAATAGGTATATTGTCGTTATCCCTGTGTCAATCCACGCCCTCAGCTCGTCAGCCTTCCCCACCATACTCCTTGCATTGAAATAGACTCATCTCAGAAGATTATTGCCACCACTCATAACCCTTCTATTTGTGACTTTGCATGAACTTTTAACATAATTTATTTTCAACCCGTTCCTGTATCTTTTCTGGCACTCTGGTTCCCATGCCCCTGCAAATTTAGTTTAAACCCTCCCCAATAGCACTAACGAACCTCCCTGCAACGATATTGGTCCCCTTTTTGTTCAGGTATAACCCGTCTCTCTTGTACAGGTCCCACCTGCCCCAGAATAGGTCTCAATGTTGCTGACATTTGAAACTCTGCCCCCTATACCATTTCATCAGCCACGTCTTTATCCGCCAGACAATACTATTCTTAAGCTCACTGCAACGTTGGACAGGTAGCAATTCTGAGATCACCACCCTCGAGGTCCGACATTTTAACTTCCTGCCAAGCTCCCTAGACTCGCTCTTTAGGACCTCCTCACTCTTTCTTCCAACGTCATTGGTGCTATGACATCTGGCTGATCACCCTCCTACTTGAGAATGCTGTGCACACGATCAGAGACGTCCTTGACACTGGCACCCTGGAGGCCACAAACCATACGGGATGCTCAGACACAACCACAGAAACTCCTGCCTGTACCTCTATCTATTGATACCCATACTGCTACTGCTCTCCTCTTCTTCCACCCTCCGTTCTGCACTGCAGAACCAGATTCAGTGTCAGAAATCCGGCTGTCTCAGCTTGTTCTCGGTAAACCGTCCAATAGTACCAAACCGGTATACTTGTTGTTGAGGGTAATAGCCACAGGGGAACCCTGCTCTGCCTACCCTTTCCCCTTCGCTCACCTGATGGTAGCCCAATTACCTGTGTGCTGCTCCTTTGGCATAACTCCCTCCATGAAACTGCTGCCTATAAACTCCTCATTCTTCCGAATGATCCGGAGGTCATCTGGCTCCTGCTCCAGTTTTAACCCGCTTTGTCAGGAGCTATAGCTGGATACACTTCATGCAGGTGTCATTGTCAAGGACTCCGGAAATCTCCATTACTTCCCACATCCTGTAGAGTAACATTCCAACATCCTTCCTGGCATTCTCTCTACTCTAAGCAAACAAAACAAAACTTCGCAGAACCTACTACCCTCGCCTCTGCCTGCTCACGTCGAAGCCTGTTGAGCCAAAGCCGTCCCACTGTCCTCCATCTCAGATTGCTGCCCGCTGTATACGGTGGTCTTTTGTTAATACATATAGTTTCTACGTCACGCGCCTCCGCAGTCTAGCCTCTTTACCCCGACCAGTGAAAAAAGTCTTCTGCCCGAGATTCCTTCACTTTCAGCCTCTTGCTTCTGTTAAAAAAGCAAGAAAAGCAAGAAGAAATTTGTCAGAGCAAGCTGAATCAGTTTAAACTGTTATACAAGTCAAGTTAGTGGGGCGCTTTGTTTGTGATTGCGTCTATGTGCAGGAACCAAGGAACCTCAACCGAAACATTATTCGGACTTGTGACACACTCTATTGGTAATCACGCAACGTAGACCATTGCATGCTTTCCCTAGCTCCCTTTGCTAACGTCAATAATCTATTCAATTAATAGCCCCACAGTGCGTGTATAGAGAAGAACAAGGAGCTAAGACCGCAACCTTGAGGTGCACCTCGCCATGTTGATTATCAACGAAGAAATTACTCTGTTACCAATCCCCATGGAAATGTGGCGATGAAGGATCATCTACGATCAAAGATCCCTATAAAACGGACGATGTCATTTTTTTCCCCTCACACATTAGACAGTAGGTGCAGAATTCTGACGTTCAACACCTCCATTTTCCAGAACAGCTACTTCCTTCACGTATTCAACTCTTAATCAAACCTGCGGTACCTCAATCACTATCTCAGTACGGCGAATTTGAAATCATGCTGACCATTTTGTACTAAAATATGGTTTTATGTTAATATGTTGTTAATGTATGCTTTTGTTGTGAAACGTTTGTACTGTCAACAAAAGGAACAGCTGTTTATTGACTTCGGTAACTGATTGGATCTGTTTACAATGGTGTAAACTGAAATGTTGAAAGTTTCCAGTTCCTCGTAGTGAGCGTTCATGTGGACATTTAAAATGTGAAAGTGCATTGTCATGTTAACTTTCTCAGAAGCTGAATAATATATGGCGGGTGACATTTAATGCAATCGATGGTCCGACCGTGAATTCAAAAGAAAAAAATGTAACTGCACGTATTGTGGACAGAACTCTGCACCTCATGAAACCCTGCACCCGACTACCGATATATCGCTGTCTCAATACAATCAAAGATCTCACAAACGTAGTCATTTGTCTCTTCTTCCTCCTGCCAGTGGCCAAAAGATGGAAACATCTGCTGAAAATAATGACAAGCTCAAGGACTGCTTCTATCTCGACGGTATCACACTATTGAACAGACACTTCAGAACATAAACATGCAGTCTTGACCTATCATCTAGCTCTCCTGGGACAGGTATTTTAATTGACGACTACACAGCACTTCATTCTGCATTCCATTATTTAATTCACTTGTACCGCCTCAATACATTATTTAACTTACAAGATATTTATAATGGCATGTAAAAGAAAGTTTTACGCTGTACGTTTAGACATATGACAATAGAAAACATAGGTTGCTGAATCCATGTTATCATCCAGTGATGCTGCTGCATGTATGTGTCTGGGCATTGATCAATAATTTCGAATTTGAGTTTAGGTGTGACTTTGAAACCAAGTATACACGATGACAGAAAAGAAGAATGCAGAATGAATTATTTCAAAAAAAATCAAAACATTATTTTATTAATTTATTAATTAGAGTCACTGGATATTTTAGACACAGCATTATCTCATCTCTGATCCTACTCTGCGTCCCTCCATAAATAAATGGGTTCACGCAGGAACACAGGAACTGACAAGCGAAACCGCTTTCTTCCAGAGGGAAAATTAAGTCATTGATGTTAGAACCTGAGAAGTAAGAGATATCGGCAAAGCGAACGTAGAGGAAATTTACCAGTTCAAGCAGCCAGAAGAGGATGAAGATCCCCGAGACACATAACAGCAGAACGATAGAATTCCTGCGACTCTCCGTCTCTGGGTCGCTCTGGTTCTCACTGTTCCCGCCGCCCTGGAATTTTCTGCGAATTCTAATGGCCACTAAAATGTGCCTGACGGTTAGAAAGTTAAATAGCAAAATAAGAACGAATGGCAGACAAGGGTTTAAAATGCTTTCCATCCAGTCAAATGCTATCCATCCAGCAGAGGTATAATATGTTGACATAATTATGCACGGTGTGGGTTCGATTTTATGTGCAGGTTCAAATATAAAAAGGGCATATATATTCTTTAGACAGCTTGCTGCACACACCGTTCCAATCACAATAGACGCCTTTCGCTCCGTGCAATATTTTGGTTTCAAAGTTTGGCTGCAAATAGCCACAAAGCGATCAAAGGTAAACATCACCGTCACCCAGACGGAGCAGTCTCTGGCGGCGTAGCCGATCGCGAAGTTCGCTTTGCAGGCAGGAATGAAGGTCAAGGAACTTGATGGGAAATTCATCGGAACTATCCGGTTTAATATCACGCCGGTGAGAATGACAAGGAAATCGGTGAGCGCCATTGACAGCAGGTAGGCAGTGATACATCTGGAGAGACCACATCTTCTGCGCAGCAGTATTACAATGACGACCAAGTTAGCTAAAATCAAGAAAGAGAGAATCGATAAGTGTTTGTGTGTGTGTGTGTGTGTGTGTGTGTGTGTGTGTGTGTGTGTGTGTGTGTGTGTGTATGTGTAGCACTGTGTGAAATTTATGGTAGTGGCGGAAAGTTGGAGTACAGGTATTTTGTATTTGTGTGGAGGTGCTGTGACAGTGGTATATGTGGTGTTTGTTGAGAGGATGTAGTGTTGTGTGGGTGTTACGTTTCTGTGTGGTGTTTGCCGCTATAGAGAGGGAAATTTGGAGTCAAGGACCTTTTGTGTGTTTGCATGTGGCTGGTATGAGAATGCGATGTGCCGGACAGTTCGAAAGTTGAATAGCAAAATTAGAACGAATGACAGACAAGGGATTAAAATGTGTTTAAATTACCACTTAAGGTTGTATGTGTTTGATGCGTGTCTGGATAGCTGTGAGAGTCGTAACTGTCATGTGCGCGCTTTTGAATGTGTGTACGTGTTTCTATGAGGGTGGTCAGAGAATAGTATCCGTGTGGTGTGTGGTGTGGTGTGACAGTTGTGCATGCATATTTAGTGTCCGCAGTGTGCTTATGTTCTGTGTGTATCAGTATGTGCATTTAACAAAAACGTCAAGTAATGGGATTCACAAATAAATGTTGTTGTTGCGATATTCAGTGCGACATTTTATGCTTTGGCAATCTGTACGCTACTTCAGAATCATGTGATTGACTGCATTGAGATCTTGCAACATTCTTCACTTTGAATCTTACGATAAGTTGGCCTCGGTGGAAATAACCGGTTTTATTGTGATTTTTCTCATTGCTTTATAACCCTTGTTATTTTGCCATTAGTTTGAATTGCTGGCTTTATTCCACAGAACGTTGGGGAGGAAGCAGAAGTACAATTGGCACATCACCGAACGTCATCTATCTGTTCTGGGATAACATGCTTAATCGTTTCCTCCCTATTTAAACACTGGAATCGGTTCTTCTTCTACTGATATCACCCCACCATTCTCCCTGTGGTCTAGGATGATTGGAAAAGGGCAATCAGAACCTCCACAATTTATGGCCCTTCCCTTCTTCTACAATTGTACACCTGAACGTGTTCATTATTCAGCTTAAAATTTCGGAGTACTTGGAAGTATATAATCAAATACCATAAACTGAGCAGAGGTTATTTACTTGGAGATCTTGCCTGGAAAAACAATTTCTTATTTCTGAAGGACATAAAAATCAGTTTAGACAAAGGAGATTCGCTGGATCATACTTGCCTGAATTTTCTGTAAGACCTTTGACAATGCTGAAATTATGGTTAATAAACAAAATTGGAGACCGTCATGTTAGAAATACTACTTCCATTGATACAGGGTTGGCGGAGAAGCAAAGGTCGGAGTTGAGATAGCCGGTCCTTTTCAGGTTGGTTGCAGGTGATAAGGGTCAGTACTTGGACCGTAACTTTTCACTTTATTCACCAATTAACTGGATGTTCGCAAGGTGACCAAGTTTGAAGATGATACCATGATTAGCGGAGGGATATTTTGTATTGCAGAGTCTGCAGAGGAATTTCACGACTGGTAGAGTGAGCAGATGGAATGGAGTTCAGTGAAGTGTGGAGTTATGCAATTCAGTAGGAAGCATAACGCTGTAGAATATTTTCAAATGGGGAAAAATGTAAGAACTCTGTTTTGCAAAGCGAATTGGGATTATTAGTTCAAGATTCCCTCAAGTTTAGCTTTGAGGTTGAGTGGGCAGAAAAGAATGCAAATGCAATGTTAGCATTTATTTTGAAGGAACGAGGATATAAAATTAACGCTATTCCCCTGAAGGTTTATGACACGTTGGTCAATTCGCATTTTGCACATTGTAAGCAATTTGGAGCCCTGAATTAAAGGGATTATGCTGGCAAGGGATATGATCCATTTTTTTTTATTCCAAGAGCAAACGGTTAACTTGTGAAGAGTGTTTGATGTCTCTGAGCCTGTGTCCTAAGGAGTTAGAAGGATTGGTGGCTTGGGGTGATCACATTGAAACCTATCAGATTCTGAAACAACTGGATTGAGTGCACGTGTTGACTGTGATTAAATGAACAGTAAATTCTAGTATCCGAAGTACAGCCTACGAATAAGGTGGCTTCCCTTTAAACCAGATGTGGAGGAATTAATTCAGCCATCGGGTTGTGAGTCTGTAGGATTCATTTCTATAGTGGGGTGTACAGGCCATGTTGTTGGATACGTTTGCAACAGTCGTGATAGTGACATATCTTGGTACGTGACGAAATGAACCAATTCCACGACAGTATTTCAACCAAATCAGGCGACTCAGTGAAAATAAAACCTTCACAGTCGCTTCGAGTTCCACATGTTGGAAGCTGACACGTCAGTCATCCATGTTCAGGCCGATCAACAGGGCCCCTATTCTCAATTATCAGTATGTTTTAGGTCTCTGTGTCCTGACAATCCAAATGCCCAACTCGATATTTATTAAATGCAGTGAGTGCGCCTGTTGTCCGACAGGCTGTTCCGGACTCCAGCCCATCTCAAGGTGAAAATTATCTTCCTCAGATCCATTCTAAATATCTTTCCCTTTAGAGGAAACTTAAACAATCTGCCTTTACCAGATCCTGCTCTATGGGGAATAAATTCCAAATATCCGTCCTAGTTATACCCCCTTCCCAATCTCATCAACCCTTTCTACTCATGGAATACAAACTCATTATCCAGTCTTTCCTCAAGTCTGAAACTTACTGACATAGGACCTTTTGAATCCCTTCTTCACTCTTTTCAGTGCAAGTAAGTCCTGTTTACAGTGACGTAATCAGAATCGTATATAGAACATTTGTATATCAATTTATTATCCTGTACTTAATGACCTTTCAGACACTCCATTTCTCAGTATTTCAATACCCGTACTTATTTTTCGTTAACACATCACATCGTAAGCTCCCAACGTGGATTTGAATCTAAATCTTGATTAAAACTGTTCATGAGTATTTACATAAGAATTGAAGTTGCAGTTTTATCACTTGGGTCAAACTGAGAATAGATGATTCAATAATCATCAAAACCATTGAAGATTAGAACCTTTAAATTAAAAAAAAATCTACAATTAACCTCGATGAAATACACTATAAAGAAATAAAACTTGAAATTGTAATTTTTCAATTAAAACGGTACGATCAAATTACCTAAAGAACTAAAATCTATTAACGAGACTGAGGAAATAGCAAATCAGTAAAAATTTACAATTTACAGAAACCAGCTTTACCAGTAAGTACATCAGAGGTACGATTTTTCACGACATTTGGCATATGGATAATAAATACCAATACTTTACCAATAATGCCGATGACTGCAATGATGGAATAGTAAATAACCAATGCCAAGATCTTTGGAGGTGCATGCATTGCTGCTGAAGTCTGTATGTATCAATTGCATTGCTTTCACTTCCTCGTGTATTTATATACAATAACAGTCACCAGAGAGAATATAACGTAGGTATTGTTGTTTATGCATTCTAGCTAAATAAATTGGAACACACAGCTGAAAGCAGTTGATGCCAATAAATGTTTTGATAAATAATTGTGCAAATTGTGAAATACTGTTTCCATTTTTAGCATTAAAACTGAACAGGTATATTGGATTTAGTTCAAATATCATCCATTATTGAGCTAAATAAGGAGCAAAGTACTAAGAATGATACGAATTCAATATCACAACTGTATTTCTACACTTAAGAAATATTGCAAGGGTACCTCCGTTCATGTCACGTGACTATGCTGAGAAACTAATTCACTCCTTCAAATCGAATGGACTAGAGTAATAAACATTTTTATTGGCCTTCCTGAAACATCTATTGCCAAACGTCAACTTACTCAGAATACTGCTGTTAGTAGTTAGACTTCCTTCACTTTGCAGCCACACTCTGGGTCGGAAACCTATTTCAGATTCATCTCCATGAGAAATGAAGACGAATGCGCATGGCACTCCTCCAAAATGGCTGCTCGGTGAAGGAAATCAATTGGGCCTTTAAAAGATTCGACAGAAAAGCTAGGCACCCTAACAACAAGGAGAAACCAGTCGCTACCTTCGGTCTCCCCTATATTTCCATAGTTACTGGAAAGATCGCCAGGCTTCTAAAGGCTTTTGAGACCACCTGATGAAATCAAACTAGAGGAAAAAAATAACAAAGCTGAAGATCTTGCTCGAAGTCAGGATTGGAATTCGATTGTAAAAAGTGGAACAGATGAAACCTGATTGGATAAAGACTAACCAATCAGAAGGGATCAAGGACGGGAGTACAAATACCAACAGACTAGACATGCCCAAGAAACGACAGCTAATCGATAACTCTACCCGGTTGGATGCCCCAGAAAAGTTTAATTATCCACTAACGTGGGAAAGCACAATATCCTTTTTTCAATATATAATTTGTTTCTTTTTTATGATTTGATACCCAATTTTCATCCCATAAAGTAAATTAGAGAGCGGATTTAAAGCTAAACAGAATCATAGTTGGCTCAGAGAGTCGCCCTGGAAAATTTCTCGGTTCATTTTAATAACGTTTGTTGTTTATTTTCTGGTTGCTAATAGATGCGGTGCTTACCGTGCGCCAATGCTTCATCAAAAGTTTGAGAAATTTCACTAGTATTGGGGGTAGTTTATATATCTTAAGAATTTTTATTAACCATGAATGTGGGACAGAACGCTTTTTGGTAGTCAATATAAGGACATGAAATATTTCTGATTCCCCGTCGGGCTTGGTTTAGAATTACAGAATCTATTATCAAGTGTCCATTCGTCCCTCTTAACCGACCTCTGTCATGACACTTATCCTAAAAAGCTGAACAGGTGCTAGACCTGCACTTACACCTCGTCCTCACTACTATTCAGGGCTCCAAACAGTCCTTGCAAGTGAGACGACACTTCACCGATGAATGTGCTGAGGTTATTTACTGTGTTCGATGCTCCCAATGTGGC
>JAUOBT010050849.1:0-10324 GCA_032362145.1 Hypanus berthalutzae
GGGGTATTTAAGAGCCTCTTGGACAGGCACATGGATGAAAGAAAAATGGAGGGTTATGGGGTAGTGTGGGGTTAGTACTTTTTTTTTTAAGGATTATATGGGTTGGCACAACATGGAGGGCTGAAAGGCCTGTACTGTGCTGTAGTGTTCTATGGTTCTATGTCTTTATATGGATTTTAGTGATGTGTTTGTATCAAGTTTCTCATTGTAGACTCATTTAGAAAATCAGAAATCATGGACTACAATGAAACCTGGTTGTGTGGATTCACTATTGTGTTGCCTACAGAAAGCAGAGGGAGATAGAAAGAGGAGATTCCTCAATTCCTAGATGATACAAAGTTTGGTGGAGTAGTAGAGAAGGTTCTGCCAGTTGCAATAAGACATTGATCGGATACTGAGTTGGGCTGAGAAGTGATGGATGAATTTAATCACTTTGGAATTGGAATATTATATTCAGTTCAGGATTCCTCCTTATATAAATGAAGAGAGTGCTTTAGGGAGGGTGCAGAGGAGTTTTACCGGGATGCACCCTGGTTTGGAGAGCATGTGTTTTGTGGAAAGGTTCAGCAATTCAGGGTTTTTCTCTTTGCAGTGAAGAAGGAGGAGTGGTGAATTGATGGACAAGTTCAGGATGATAAGAGGCAATGTCAGGTGGATATACAGAGACATTTTCCCAGTTCAAAAAGTCTAATATGAGGGATTATCCATAGTCTCCGGTGATTGGAGGAAAGGCTCTGATAGGTGTGACGGGAGGGGCATCAGAATTAGGACTCTTAGATAAACACATACATGGGAGAAAAATGGGCAGCAATGTGGGAGGGAATGGTTAGGCTGATCTTGGAGTAGGATAAAATAGCCACCCAACATTGTGGGCCAAAGAGCATACACTGTTCTATGTTCTACGTTGAAGGTCCTGAGGAAGGAAGCTGGATTAGTTTGATCCTGAGAATGACCTCAGTTGTGTTTTGCTAGTTCAATCTATAGGGAGCGAGATGCACGGGCTGCCTGGACCCCACTGAATGGGTGAGGGGCTGAGCAGTCTCCTCCTGGTCCAGTTGTGATCTTTGGTCTGGGCAGGATACAGAATCTTCAGGTGTGTCAGTTTTGTTTATTGACGCCAGGTGACACAGAGAACAATGTCAGCATTTCTTCTCCATCCTGAAATGCCCCTGAACTGATCCCTGCACTGGGGGAAGAGGGCTAGTTAAGAATGGAACAAACTGGTATTCTTGGGGATACTCTGGTGTTTTATTTAAAGATTCTACTAAAGGAGGAATGAAATGTGTGAGTATCTATTTTCTGATGTCAGTGTGGCTCTGAATTTGCTTTGTTACTATGCAAACCCCAGTGCTCAGTGACACACAGTGACCGTGTAGCAAATACAGAACTCTGAACACTAATAAGGGTCACTTCACATTGTCTCTCCTTTCATTGGCTAACAGATGAAAAGCTTCATAGGCATAGAGGGATTAAGAGTTTTTTCAAGAACATCGGAAACAAACTAAGTATTCCATTTGAAATCTGAATGAATGAAAATTGACAGTGATGTGAGGATTAAGGATGGGCATTTGGGGCAATGGATATCAGCACTACGACAGGACTGGGGATTTCTGGAATGCACTTGATACTGGGGGATGGATCCACTCTAATCGAGGGTACCTGGAGTTTAGGGAGTGGTGTCCGTTGGCTAGTGGGTGATAGGGTTCAGTGTGCATATAGTCTGAGCAATGAGCCCAGTGAAAACTTCACAGAAACGTGGAGAGGAGATATTTATGGAAAGTGGGATATTTTCACTTCTGGAAGTTTCCAGTGCCTTTTCTACGTTACTGTTGAATGAACTGAACTCCTGTTCGATACAAATCCTCTTTCTCCTTTACACACGGGCATAAAGCTCGCACTCCGTGACTGTCTGTAGCAATGTCAGAACCTTGTGATTAACTCAGATTATCAGCGGGTGTTTTTTTCGATTCAAGGTCACAAGAGGAAGTTGTAGTATTTGCTCATATGCTACCGCGGTGTATAACGTAGCCCAGACAAACTGCAGGTATCTCCAGAAATGCAAGTGTCCGGTACATCGATTAAAGAAACTGCAGCTTCAGATAAAAATCTAAATTGAATTTGTCAAATGGATAATATTACCTCTTATTTCAGAGAGTGTGATCAAAGATAAATTAAACAAACTTGCTGCTCCGGCTGAGTGATCTACTGACCTTCTGGTAAGTACAAGACATTCGCAGCTTCCGCAACCCCGAGCTGAACATTTCATTTAAATATTTACCGAAGGGTAAATGTGTGAGGAACGCAGCCAGTTCTGGGGCAAAGCAAATGGTTATTGCATGGTGGAATAGGTAGGAAGAGAACACTCATTGAGGTTGTTCATGGGCAAAGCTCATTCAGATGGAAGGCAATGTGGCAAAGAGGAATAATTCTGAGAGCAGCTGTGAGCAATTGACTAGATCGATCACTACAATGGCATTGTTGGTCTGCAGCGTATTATTACGCTGATGGTTCTGTGGCCACATGGCTTACGCTTCCCTTCTCATTGCAACTTTCAAACACGTTCCGTTGTGGTGTCCATCCAATGTTCCTGTGATGCTCAACTCCAGAGGGCCCCTAGGGCAGATACTATCCCACTGTTTAACATCGGTGGACATCCTTGTTGTTCTGTGGAGGTCTTCAAATCAATGCCTATGCAGTCGGGAAGCAGCATTTAGAAAGTCTCATTCAGTTTCACTTCCCTTGTTAATACACAGATTTCTCGTTACACAGACCTGGTGTAATACAGAACAAAAATACAACTGGAGAGTTAATTTCTCTGTTTTGTCACTGTCGCAGGTTAATCGATCGCATTCACCTCTGAGAGAAGGACCTTTTAGTGAATGCTGAAACTCTGAACTACCCAACTCCAGCTGTTCATCTACGTGTGCTGACAATAAGGAATTACCGATGATGCTTTAACGAGTGAAATCTCTGCTCATTGCTCAGTGCGAGTCTGAGACTCCTAATCACCTCAGCTTTCTTCCTCCCCTGTGTGCTTATATCATCTAAGTAAAGCAATTTAAAAATAATTAAAAAGCATTAAGCAGTTTTTCCTCTTTTATTCCCCTGAGAATGCGTTGCTACTTTTAGCTCCTGTTATTGATGTTGACAGCTGCACCGGGGTGACGTGTGTCCGTTCGGCCCTGCTGCAGCTTTGGTCTCTCACTGTAATGAGCACCGTCAAAGTGCTGGAGGAACTCACAGGCCAGGCAGCATCTCTGGAAAAGAGTACAGTTGACATTCGAAGGGTCCTTCCAAATGGTCCCTGCCTGCAACGTCGACTGTACTCTTTTCCGTAGATGCTGCCCCGGTCTGTGAGTTCCTCTAACAGTTTGTGTTGTTGAATGGATTTCAGAATCAGATTTATTATCACGGGCATGTTTCATGGAATTTGTTAATTTAGAAGCAGCATTTCAATGCAGTACATAATATAGAAGATATGAATCAATCAATTATCGTGTGTGTATATCAAATTGATTAAAAATCATGCGAAAACAGATAATATACATTTAATAAGTCAGGTAGTGTTCACAGGTTCAATGTCCATCTAGGAATTGGATGGCAGAGGGGAATTCCTGAATCGCTGAGTGTGTGCCTTCAGGGTTCTGTATCTCCTACCTGATTGTAACAGTGAGAAAAGGGCGTGCTGGAGGTCCTCAATAATGGGTGCTGCCTTTCTAAGACACCACTCCCTGAAGATGTCCAGGGTACTTTATAAGCTCAAGAGAGAGCAGACTAAATTTACAACCCTCTGTAGCTTCTTTTGGTCCTGTGCAGTACCGCTCCTCCATACACCAGACAGTGACACAGCCTGTGAGAATGCTCTCTGCAGAACATCTATAGAAGCTTTTGGGTGCCTTTCTTAGATACAAAATCTCTTCAAACTTCTGATGAAGTACAGCTTTATGTCTGCCCTCTTTAAAGCTGCAGCAATGTGTTAATACCAGGTTAGGTCCTCAGAGGTATTGACACCCAGGAACTTGAAAATTCTCTCTCTCCCCACTCCTGATTCCTCTGCGAGGATTGGCATTTATTCCTTCTTCTTGCTCTTCCTGAAGTCCACAATCAGCTATTTTAGCTTACTGGTGTTGAGTGTAAGGTTGTTGCTGTGACACCACTCCACCAGTTGGCATTAAGCCCTTTCACCTCCATCTACGATTCTCTTTAAATATTTTTATTAGTTTCTGCATAGAGGAATACGGAGTACAAGAATATATATATAGCAAAAGAAACTAGTACCAAATACATTGTATTAAAAATAGTTGCAAACAAAACCATGTATTCATAAAATTAAATTAAATCATAATATTGAAATATAATAATTGTTATACAGAGAAAAATCTAAACCCACTTACAATGTCAAAGCTATTAGGAATAGCGTGAAAAAGGAAAAAGCTCATTATAAAATTCATATTCAGATTCATTTTGTCATTTAGAAACCACAAATGCAATGCAGTTAAAGAATGAGACAATTTTCCCGCAGAATGATATCACAAAGGCATATGACAAAACAGACTACACCAGAAAATCCAGGTAACATTTGGCAACCGCCAGTGCAGAGTCCGGAGAGGCTGTTGCGTCTTCATATCGTGCTACCATCTAGCGCATTCCCCGGAAAGAAGCTCCAAAACCACTAGACAAAAACAAGACCAAAAACTAAAGCGACAAGACCTGCACAAAACCAGATAATTACATCATATATATACACAACAGGTTAAGCAATAGCATAATTGATAAAAAAGACTATGGGCACAGTAAAAATAGTCCAAAATGTTAAAGGACTATAAATTCAAAAGAAATCACCACAGTTTCCACATGTCCCCAGGGTCCCGACAGACCCGCTATCCCACGCTGGCGGCAGAAAGGAGTATCCCCGATATGGACTTCCAAGGCGCTGCCCGACTCAGCCTCGCAGACGCAGCGCACACCGAAAGCGACCCGAATCCGTCGAACCTCCGAGCCAATGACCACCCCCTCTGGCACAGCTTCTCTGAGCACCATCCTCTGCTGAGTGTATTCAGACAGCCCCGCCAACAGCCATCGGCAACGCGACGCCGAGGACTGGGAGCCTGTTCTTCCCAGCAGAGTCCCAGACCTCACAGCAGCAGCAGCAGCAGCAAAGAAGGTCTTCCTGGAATTTCCCGATGTTTCTCCATGCTTCCATGTCCATTTTCAATCGATTATGATTGCGCACGGCACCACACTTCACAAATAACAGATAATCAGTTCCGGAGAGGCCACTGCAAGCTGCGTCGTGCCGCCATCTTGGATCACGATAAAATACATTATATTATTTGCCACCATCTGGTTATTTTACAACAAATCAAAGGTTTTGAAAATAACTCAGATATGGTCCCCACAATGGATAAAAGTCTTGGGGATATTCAAAAACTGAACAATGGGTCTTCTCTAAATTTATGTATGACATGACATTCAGCATAAGCAGATGGAACAGCATCCTCCCATTTAAGCAAGAGTGTCCTGCTAGCTATATGAGATAAAAGCCAAAATATGCAAATCAGGTGTCTCCAAAATAAAGTCTTTTCCTCCAACAATACCAAATAATGCAGTCAAAGGGTTAGGCATAAAAATTTACCTTAAAGTACCGAGAAAGCTTGGAATACTTCCTTCCAGTATCGTTCAAGGCTCAGAAATGTCCTAAACATGTGAATTAATGAAGCTTCGCCATTATTACATTTATCACAGAAAGGAGCTATCTGAGTAAAAATGAGGTAGCTTATCTTTAGACATGTGAGCCTTATGAACCACTTTATATTGTAAGAGGGATTGACGGGCACATAACGATGAAATGTAAACCAATTTAAAAATTTCATTCCAAGGTTCTTCAGAGATTGAATTCAGAAAATCTTGTTCCCGAAGATTTCTAATTTTGTCAAAAGGAGCGTTTTTCATTCCTAGCAACATACCATAAGCACTGGTTATTGAACCATAATGAAAAGGCTTCAAATTAAAAATTTACATCTAATAAGTCCTTATCGCAACTTACAGGAAATGTATATAGTTGAGAACGCAGAAAGCCTCTAATTTGTAAATAACGAAAAGTAGTGAGTTTTGGATAAACTATTTAGCTGATATTTGCTCAAATGAAAGAAAACCCTCCAACAAACAAATCTTGGAAGCATTTAATACCCAATCTATCCTATTCTTTAAAAACTGTATTGGTCATCAAAGGTGTAAAAAAGTTAAAACAAATGGGACTTGACAAAGAAAAACTAAATAGACCTACGAATTTCCTAAATAGTACTTAGATCCTCAAAATATGTTTTGACAGGAGTGGCTGGATGGACCCAAACGCAGGACGCAGGCACTGAAGTACTAGGGGAAGGACAGGATGGGGATGCCATTGCACATAAGGGTAGCTGGGGGTCAGGCAGATAGAGTTCAGGCAGGCGGAGCAGAGCGGCTCCCCAAGTTCCGGCCGGTAGAGCGGAGCGGCTCCCCAAGTTCATAGTCAGGTAGACAGGCTCCTGGGGTTCTAGCAGGTAGGCAGGTCCTCAGAGTCCAGGCGGGCAGGTCCCCGAGTTCCATCAGGCAGAGCCGAGCGGGTTCCCGAAGTTCCAGTCAGGTAGGCAGGTTCCCGGGGTTCAGGCAGGCAGACAGACAGGTCTAGGTGGCGATAGGCTAGGAGAGAGCCCTCCCTGAGCGGGCCACATGTATCCCGGGTAGGGACACCTTCCAGGTGGAAACACTGGAAGCCTGGGCACGGCACGGCACGGACCCCTAGGCGGGTGCGGGGTACTATCCCAGGGTTTTGGCGGAAGGAGGGGGCAGAACCCCCGCTGGGCCACGGCGGGTCGGCCGGATCCACCCGACGGAAGCAAGGGGTAGGAACGGGCATAGGTCCAGGTTGACCAACGCAATAGCCATGACAATGGGAAATTCGGAAATGGCCGACAGATAGCATGACCGTGTGAAAAGCAAAACCGAGCAGAGAAGCGGGACCAGCGCATGAGAAGAAAAGTGGGGGAGCGGACCAACCTGGCAGTACTGGTACGGGCAGAGAAGCATGATGAAGAATAGGTCTGAGCCCGGGTGGGATAACAGAATGCAGAGACGAGCTCGAAGCCGGCGAAAAAACAGAACAAAATGACCACCTGCCTAGTCCCAGTCCCAAGGCCCCTTATAAACACCTGCAGCTCATTGAGTTACAGGTGTGTCTCCTTGAACCAGGAGGGTCCTAACTAGATCACGAGTGACGGGAGGGACAACTGCAGGACCCGGAGTCCGGAGCCCTCGGACTGAGTCAAAACCCAGAACCTGACAAGTTTAACTACCAAATTTTCAGTTAGTTTACTAAAAGATAAAGGAAGTGAGGATCTGAGAAGAGAAATAATAGAAAATTTATTAACAGTGTTAGCTTCTAAAGAAACATAAATTCGGCAGTCCTCACCAAAACGTAAGATTTCATATATTGATGGCCCAATAATAAAATCTAAAATTTCGTAAAGCTAAACCTCCATTCTTCTTAGATTTTTGAAGATGAACTATACTTAGTCGAGAATGTTTGTTTTTCCATATGTAAGAAGAGATAAAAGAATCAAGAGAATCAAAAAAATTAGGAATAAAAACAGTTAATGCCTGAAAAAGGTACATATTTAGGTAAATTTAGGTAAAATGTTCATTTTAATAGAGTACTAGGAACATACAGACTCGGTAATTTTCTCATACGAAATAGGTTGATCCAACTGCTTTTGGTTATCAACAGAAAGTTTAGGAATGTTTAATTGATCTAAAAAAATGATTCATTACAGTGTTATCTTTGGGAAGGTCAGAACTATAAAGTTTAGAATAAGATTCTTTAAAAATTTCATTTATTTCTAAATGGTCTGTTGTTCTATCACTACTGGTTTATGAAATTCTTTAATTTGCCATTTAGCTATAAAGGTTTTTAATCAGTTAGCCAATAATTTACCTGTTTTGATGCCATGGATATAAAATTGACTTTTATCTTTTAAAAGTTAGTTTAAAATGGATATGTCAAAAGAAGATCAAATTTAGTTTGAATTTCAACATTCCTTTTATATAAAGCAGGATCTGGAGCCAAGTCATTTTTTTGGTTTAATTTCTTTAACTGATTAGCTAACTCAATTCTCTCCTTATTAGCTTTTTTTCTTGACACTTATGGTATAGGAAATAATTCGACCTCTAATAAAAGCCTTAAGGGCATCCCGTCTATTAGGACTGGCAGATTCTTTCAAAAAGAAGAATAAATTGTCTCTCCAGAAATGTTAAGAAATCTTTATCAGATAACAAGGTTAAATTAAAATGCCAAGATCTATTTATTTGAGGAAGACCAGGGAGATTTAAAGATAAAAGCAATGGAGCATGATCTGAAACAGCAATGTCTTTGTATTCACAGGATCGAATGAAAGGAATCATTTGACTATCAATAAAAAAGTGATCAATTCTGGAAATACGTATGATGAACATGAGAAAAAAATAAATACTCCCTATCTAGTGGTTGTTAGAAGTGCCATATATTAACAACACCGCATTTCATTAAAAACATTGAATAAACAAAGTTTAGTTATTAGGTGTTGGAGATTTATAGGATAACCTATCTAAAACTGGATCTAACCGACAATTAAAATCTCCTCCCATCACCAATACATAAAGGCTCAAATCTGGCAGAAATGAAAAAAAATGCACAAGAAATCCTGGATCATCTGTATTTGGAGCATACAGATTGGCAAATACCATTAATTTATTATTTAATTTTCCTGACACTGTGACAAAACATCCATTAGTATCAGACACTACTTTATGTTGGACAAAGGGAACTGTATTATCCATAAAAATTGAAACTCCTCTAGACTTCGCCTGGAAAGAGGAGTAAAAATGTAGTCCTTTTCATCTACTGAAAAGACATAAGTTGTCACAATTATGTACTTGTGTTTCTTGTAAAATAAAGTAATTGGGGCCTTAAGTTTTTTTTAATATAGGCAAAAATCTTATTCTGCTTCACAGGGTGATTTAATCCTTTCACATTAGGACTGAATAAGTTAATACTATTTATTAGAGAAAATAAAGTAATAACCAGTAAAATGAACATTAAACCAAACAATAAGCCTTGAACTAGGGTAACCAAGCAACAGATTTGGCTAACGTCCCAAAACAGAAAAAGCCACCCTCCCTCCCCCCTCCCAAAGTTAGAAGGCCAGCCAAAAGAGGGCTGGCAGCTACAACTAATGACATCACACTCCCAAAACAGCCTGCTGATTGACTCCTAATTAATTTCAAGGTCAACTGTATTCCAGGTTCGACTAAATAACGGCCAAAAAAAAAACTTAGCCCTCATAACAAGAAAACAAATAGATTAATTATTACAGTTTCAAAACAATATAACAAAAATACCCAAACTAAGCCATATTGATTTTAAAAAACCTCAGGAAAAGTGTATGAAATAATAGAAAACACCAAAATTCATAACATATAATCACACTCGGTATTAACTCATTAAAATTTTATTCTCCAAGTAAAGCATTTAAATCACAAGGAAGTTTATCTGCGAAGGTTTACGAAAAGTAAGAGAAACAATTATACATATAGCAAGATACTAAATAGTCAATCCATTGTTTTTAAAAAAAATCCCGGGCCTCTCCACTCAAGTGAAACTACTCTTTATCACCATCTTGTAGAGTGATTTTAAGACAAGCAGGATAACGAAGAGCCAGCTTTAAACCTTTGTTAAAAAGTTCTGACATAACCTCTTTGAATTTAGCATGCTCATTCATGACCTCGGGTGAAAAATCTTCAACAATCCTAATCTTCTGATCCTTGTAATCAACCATTCCTCTTCGACGAGATTCACAAATTAAACGTTCCTTTGTTTGAAATTCATGAAAACAAATTATAACTGATCTGGGCTTGGTTCCCAGAGGAGGTCTCGGGATGGGCGATCTATGAGCTTGATTGATCATAGGTGCTGATGGTAAGATTTAGGAAATAATTGTACCAAAAAGCTTGCAAAGAATTCAGTAGACTGATCACCTTCTGTTAACTCTTCAAGACCCAGAATTCGTAGGTTATTTCTTCTGCTTCTGTTTTCTGAATCCATAATCTTCTGTCTTAGTTTCTCATTAGATTTAGATTGCTTTTGCAGGTCATCCATTCTTGCATCCAAAATCGTCAGAGATTCTTCATTCTCTTCTATTTGTTTATCATGCTCGGATAAGGTTTTTTGAATCGAATCCAATTTTGCATCCATTAGTTTAAATTCAGATCTAAGTTGTTGGAACTCGTCGGAAGATTCTTTTCTGTGTTT
>JAUOBT010051005.1:0-15447 GCA_032362145.1 Hypanus berthalutzae
TGGGGTCTGACCAGGGTCCTTTTTAGTTGCAATATTACCTCTCGGCTCCTAAATTCAATTCCATGATTGATAAAGGCCATACACCATACACCTTCTTAACCATAGAGTCAACCTGCGCAGCTGCTTTGAGTGTCCTATGGACTCGGACCCCAAGATTGCTCTGATCCTGCACACTGCCAGGAGTCTTACCACTAATACTATATTCTGCCATCATACTTGACCTACGAAAATGAACCTCTCCATCTGCCACTTCTTAGCACAGTTTTGCATCCTATCAATGTCCCGCTATAACCTTTGACAGCCCTCCACACTATCCATAACACTTCCAATCTTTAAGTCATCAGAAAACTTAGTAACCCATCCCTTCACTTCCTCATCCAGGTTATTTTTCCAAAATCATGAAGAGTAAGGGTTGCAGAACAGATCACTGAGGCACCCCACTGGTGACCGACCTCAATGCAGAATATGACCCATTTACAATGACTCTTCCTTCTGTGGGGAAGCCAGTTCTGGATCCACCAAGCAATGTCCCCTTGGATTCCATGCCTTCTTACTTTCTCAGTAAGCCTTGCATGGGGTACCTTATCAAATGCCTTGCTGAAATCCATATAGACTACATCTACTGCTCTTCCTTCATAACTGTGTTTAGTCACATCCTCAAAAAATTCAATCAGGCTCGTTAGGCATGACCTGCCTTTGACAAAGCCATGCTGACTATTCGTAATCATATTATGTCTCTCCAAATGTTTATTTAAGTCCTGCCTCTCAGGATCTTTAACATCAACTTACCAACCACAGAAGTAAGATTCAGTTGTCTATAGTTTCCTGGGCTATCTCTACTCCCTTTCTTGAATAAGTGAATAGCATCCACAGCCCTCCAATCCTTCGGAACCTCTCCCCTCTTCAGCAAACACTCAGCAATCTTCTCCCTCACATCCCACAGTAACCTGGGGTACATCTCACCCAGACCCAGCGGCTTATCCACCTTGATGCTTTCCAAAAGCTCCAGTACATCATCGTCCTTAATATCTACATGCTCAAGACATTCAGTTCACTGTAAGTCATCAGTACAATCGCCAAGATCCTTTTCCGTAGGGAATACTGAAGCAATGTATTGATTAAGTACCTCCACGACCTCCTTCGGTTCCATAAACACCTTTTCACTGTCGCACTTGATTGGTCCTCTTGCTCTTCACATACTTGTAGAATGCCTTGGGGTTTTCCTTAATCCTGCTCACCAAGGCCTTCTCATGACCCCTTCTGGCTCTACTAATTTCATTTCTAAACTCCCTGCCAGCCTTATAATTTTCCAGATCTCTATCATTACCTAGTTTTTTGAATCTTTGATAAGCGTTTCTTTTTTTTCTTGACGAGATTTTCAACTGCCTTTGTAAACTATGGTTCCTGTACCCTACCATCCTTTCCCTGTCTCAATGAAACGTACCAGTGATATTTGCATTAATGGCCAGGTGAACATTTCTACTTAATAAAATGGCAGAAAAGTGATTTTCAGATGTTCTTTCAGTGTCTGAATGTTTAATTCTTTCCCACAGAACCTGTGTCTGTTCCTGTGCTTCGCTATCTGTCACCAGCAAATGCCTCACGCCTCGGGGGCTCTGTGTCACTTTCCTGTGAGTCCTTCCAGGGATCCCTTCCCATTCAGTACACATGGCATGAACAAACTTCATCTGGGTATCGATCTATCTCAGACAGCAAAGAACTGACTCTACATTGTCAATCCTTTAACCACCTCTACCATCAATATTACTGCAGTGCCGTGAATAGGCTTGGAAGAAAATCCAGTGGAATGGTTAACGTGACAGTCTTCAACAACGGAGGGATCTGCAGTTATGTGACCGAAATCAATGGCACCAGTAAGTTCTAATTTCAAGGGAGGATACATTTAAATATTTATTTTTGTTACTCTGTTACTGCTGCTCTAATACTTCTCGTGAAGGTAAGGAAATTCTTTGCATTTGTATAAGCTGCACATTGCAGCCTTCATGGGGTAGAAATAAAGTGCAGTGAACAGTTAAGTCTGGTACTTCCTCCTGGAAGATGTGGAGCATCTCAGACATAGTTGGACTTGCACACCTAGAGAAATTGAAAGCATTCCATCCATACTTCTCTTTCTGGTTTGGAGAGACTAGAATAAGTGTTGAGTTGTGAGACAGTGACACTCTCATAAAAGCGAAAGGAACGACTTATAATTTTGCAAATATAGGTGGGAATGACAGAATTTTGGCAAAGTCAGTGGACAGGAGTGAGTGTGGTTGCTATTACTGAGCAAAACATGCTTGGGAAGCTGAGAGATCTGCAGATAGACAAGTCACTTGGACCAGATCGTCTACACCCCAAGGTTCTGAAAGAGTCATATAAAGAAATTGTGGAGGCATTAGTGGTGATCTTTCAAGAATAACTAGAGTTTGGAATGTTCAAAGGACTGAAAATTGGGAATATCACCCCACTCTATAAGAAAGGAGAGAGGCAAAAGAGAGGAAATTGTCGAGCAGTTTGCAGGACATCAGTGGTTGGGAAGGTATTGGAGTCCGTTATTATGAATAAGATTTTGGGATACTTGAAGGTATATGATCAAATATGGTTTCCTTGTGGGGAAATCATGCCTGAAAAATCAGCCTCAGAATGCAAGGACAACCCGTTATTTAATTTCTTTCCTGACAGAGTACAGAGTAAGTCACATCACCAACGGAACCCTTGACAAACCCAATTAATTGTAACGTAATCACAGGGCAATCTGCAAAGACCAATTCACCTAATCAGTCTGTCTTTGGACTGTGGGAGGAAAGAGGACCACACAGGGAGACAACTTACATTCCACATGGAGGATGTACAGACTCCGTTCATTTAGACCAGAGATGAGGAGGAATTTCAATAGCCAGGGGGTGATGAATCTGTGGAATTTGATACCATATATGGCTTTTGAGGCCAAGTGATTGGGTATAATTAAAGTGTAGCTTAATAGTTTATTGATTAGGAAAGGCATCAAAGATTATGGGGAGTATCAGGAAAATGCAATTGAATGGTGTAATAAATCAGCCTTGATGGAATAATGGAGCAGACTGTATGGGCCAAATGGCCTAATTCTCCTCCTATGTCTTATGGTCTAACTGTCTTTGGTTGCCTCTAACTTGTTAGTACCTGAGCAGCCCAAGTAAATTACTAATTGCTAAAAATGAGTTTCTGGTTGTTGAATAAAAAACCTCACTCACTTTGAGATATGAACAGGGAATCCATTCCTTCTATTTGAGTTTAGGTACAATATAGCTGTTGTATTTCATGATTACAACAAGGAAAATAAACCTTCAAATGCCTTTTCAAACACTGAAGGAATGCCAGTCCAAGGCGAGGGATGGACCGGTGTGCAGCTTGCTGCATCCTGATGTTTATATTTCTTTACACTAAACTGAAGTTGTGGCTTGCAATTACCGGGCTCCTGAATTGGTTAGAATGATGACTGGTTTCTTGCCTGTGGCATTTTATGAATTTGAATTTGAATTTTATGAATTTGAATTTGGATTTGAATATTATGAATTTCAATTCCAAATAGTATTTCTTACTTTGATTTGCTCTTTTTTCTGCATATTGTGTGTTTGACAGTCTTTTTTAAAAATGTGTTTGGTTGGTTTTTTTCTTCTATGGTTGCCTTGAAGGAGGTAAATCTCAAGGTTGCACATGGTATAAATTTTTTAATAACAAATGTCGTTTGAACTTTGAATTTGGAATTGAAGTGCAGTCTGATTGGCTGTGATTCCATAAGCTGTCACATCTATACAATGAAATGGAATTCTGAATTTAACCTTTCTAAAGTGTGTTCCAGTTGAGAGAGAATGCTGCACAGTTACAGAGTTGTAGGTTATGGAATGAGGAGTTTCACCCCAAATCTTCCATGCTGACCAGAGTGTCTTCCTGAGCTTCACACATTTCCTTGCAATTGGCCTGTATCCTTCAAAAACTTCCTTGTATATGAACTTGTACAAGTGTATTTTAAATAGCGTATTTGTACCCACCTCCAGCACTTCCTCCGGCAATTTTTCCAGGCACACACTGTTCTGTGTGGAAAACACTGTCGCTCCAGGCTCTCTGAGAATTTCTCCTCACTCCTTAAGCTGAGGGTCTCTAGTTTTCAACTCTCCTACCCTGGAATAAAGACAGTGATTATCCACCATACCTTTGCCAACAAAATAAAGAAACACAATAGAATCCATGTAAAACCACACACACAACAAAGGCTGACAAACAAACTATGTGCAAAAGATGACATATCGTACAAATAATAAAAATATATGTAAACAAATATTACATATAGCATCAGAGGCAGAGTCTCTGAAAGTGAGTTCACAGCTGCAGAGTCAGTTCAGAGCTGAGGCGAGTGAAAACAATCCCAGAGCCTGATTACTGCAGGACAACAACCATTGATGAACCCTGTGGTGTGGGCCCCAAGAGTCCTGCACCTTCTACCTGATGGTAGTACCGAGAAGAGCGGGAGACGGGTCAAATGCAAACAGACAGGACAGGATAGGCTCAGGTGGGGGGAGTTTGCTGGCACTGAGTAATGGGACTGAACACTGGCTCATTTTCAAGGTTCTGTTGTAAACTTACACAACTCTTTCCACTATCCACCACACCGCAGTGTCATCCATAATGTAGAAATCATGTCATCTGCATTTTTATTCCAAATTATTCATATCGATGTCAAATAAGAGTGGTTAAGAAATAACAGCACTAATCCCGATGACACACCACTGGTGATGAAGTCTGAAGTTGTCAGAAAACCAACACTCCACTACCACAATCCTTCCACCAAGCCTATTAGGTATCCATCCAGCTAGCCTACCGTGAGATTTCACATTGCAGTTCAGTCGACCTTGTACGGTATGGTCATCAGCCTTGCAAAGCTCAACTGCTAAATTCTAAGGTCTTGTCCTCATCAATTCCTTTGATCATCTTTCAAAAAAATGCTCAGACAAATATTTTCAAGAGAGGATGTCCCATGCACAAAATCATGTTTACTATCCAAAATCAGATCTTGTTTTGGCAAATTCAGGTAGATTCTGTCTCATACAATCGGCTCCAGTAAGTTACCCACCACTGATATTGTGCTCCCCTGCCTGGAATGGGATGGATCAGTAAACTATTGACTCAGAAATGTGGAAACACACTGAGACATTAGTGGGCAGTGACAATGATGACTCCAATCAAATAAAAATTATTACTTGTGGAGAGCTGTGCGCACGAGATGAGGGACGTTGCTGTTGTCTTCTCAGAAAATGTGGAATTCAATTATACCAATTGATAGTGTCACAGATTCCTTAGAATACAGCGACAGCTTTAAATAAAATATCTTTATTTTTTATTATCATGGTTGCATTTTGCATAGAACAGGTGAACCCAAATGCAGGACACTGGCACGGAGATAGAGTTGGGATACAGACAAGGGCACGAGCGTGGCTGGAGCTAATCGGCAAATGGGAGGATGAACAGAAAGGCAGGCAGTGCTTCTCTTGATACAGAGAGACAGAGTTAACACAGGCAAAACACTGTGCTGAACCAAAACTTAGAATACAGAATCCTTAGTGGCTGGGAACATGAATTAACACACTGTCTGAAACAACGATCTGGTGATGAGTGGATGCAAAGCCGGGGTACTTATGCTGTTAGTTTAGATGGGAATCAGGTGTGTCACAATCAAGAAGCCTGGGAGAACACGGGGAAAAGGGAATTAGGAGAATATGAGGAATCAATGGTCGGGACTGTGACAGTACCCTCCACTCAATGGGAGCCTCCAAGTGAACCACCAGGCTTGTCCAGATTGTTGCGATGGAAGTCTTGGATGAGGGAGGGGTCTAAGATGAAGGAGCAGGGGATCTGGGTGTGCTCCTCTGGACCCTATCCCTCCCAATCGACGAGGACTGGAAACCCCTGCCTTGGCGGCGCACATCCAGTATTTGCCAGACTGTTTAAGCTGGGTAATCGTTGATGACTCAGGCGGGTGCAGGGGGTTTGGCAGGAGACCACAAAGGGCTGACAAACACAGGTTACAGTTGGGAGACGTGGAACATGGGAAGAATGCACATGCATCTGGGTAACTTGAGTTTGACCGCCGAGAGGTTGATGAAGCTCATGATTTTGAATGGTCCGAGTTTCTTGGATTTGGTTTCAAGCGGGATGTCTCTTGAAGAGAGCCAGACTTTATGACCAGGCTGTCGTTGGATACTGGAATCCGGGTGAGATTGGTGATACTCCGGTTGTGGTCAGCAGAGCAAAGTAGGGCCGAGTGAGCATCCCTCCAGACCTTGCGGCACCGGCGGAGATGGGCCTGAACTGAAGGCACAGCGATGTCGCCTTCGGGCAGGATAAAGAGGGGGTTGATAGCCTGGGGAACATACCACTGGTGGCATTGGTCAGGGAGTTGTGGGCATACTCAATTCAAGTGAGATGTGTGCTCCAGGATGACGGGTTACTGACGGAAATGCAGCGCAGTGCTGCTTCCAAATCCTGATTGGCTAGCTCCATCTGACCATTAGTCTGTGGATGGAAACTGGAAGACATACTTACTGAAGCTCCGAGGGCTTGACAGAAGGATTTCCAGACTTGGGAGATGAATTGAGGGCTCCGGTCAGAAACGATGTCAGATGGAATTCCATGAAGGCGGAAGACATGTTGGACAAGGAGGTCAGCAGTTTCATGGGCTGTAGTGAGTTTGGGAAGGGCTTTGGAAAAACAGTCCACCATGGTGAATATAGCTGTGTTACCACATGAAGGGGGTAGTCCTGTGACAAAATCGAGAGCTATGTGGGACCAAGGATGGCCGGGGACTGGTATGGGACGAAGCAGCCCAGCAGGTGGCCAAAGGGATTTCCTTTCCAGAGACACACACAGTATAGTTGGAGATGGAGCGATTCTCAACAGCTGTGGTGGCCACCAGAAATGTCGCTTCAAAAAGGACAGGGCTCGACCAATTCCAGGATGGCAGGCAAACTGGGAAGCACGCCCCACTGGAGAACCTGAGAATGGACAGTGACAGGCATGAAGTGGCAACTGGGGGGAGGGGGGCATTGCCTGGGTCAGGTTGAGTCCATTGGGCCTCTCTAACTACGGACTCGATCTCCCAGGTGAGGGCAGCCATGCACAGGATGATGGAAGAATGGTATCAGGATTGGAAGGGTCCTCCTCGGAGACGTACTGATGAGAGAGTATCTGGCTTCACGTTCTTGGAACCAGGATGGTAGGTGAGGGTGAAGTTGACGTTGATAAAAATCAGTGCCCAACGGGCTTGGTGGGAATTGAGGCGTTTAGCTGTCTGAATGCATGCCAGGTTCTCATGATCTGTCCAAACGATGAATGGCTGTTCTGCTCCCTCCAGCCAGTGCCTCCACTCCTCCAAGATGAATTTGATGACCAGCTACTCACGGTTCCTAATGTTGTAGTTCCGTTCAGCGGGGTATAGACAGCGAGAGAAGAAGGCGCAGGGTTGGAGCTTTTGGTCTGGGACAGAGCATTGAGAGGACAACCCCCACCCCAGAGTCAGAGGCGTCCACTTCAGCTATGAACTGGTGAGGTGCGTCAGGTTGGACCAGGATGGCAGCGGAGGTGAAACACCTGTTAAGCTCTGAGAAGGCTGAGTCCACTTCGGTGGTCCGGTGGAGGGAGGTCGCAGGAGAGGTGAGCTGAGTAAGGGGCGTTGCCACCCGGCTGTAATCCCTAATGAAGTGACAGTAGAAACTGGTGAATCCCAGAAATCGCTGGAGTTGTTTAAGCGTCCTGTGTTTGGGATCAGCCCTCACCTGCCCACTGTCAATGATGTACCCCAGGAAACTGATGGAGTGAATCGTACCTGTTCCCAATGGTTTCCGGAGAGAAGGAGAAACAGGGGTTCAGTGCAGTGCATGACTCAGTGTAGGAGTCTACCATTCAGTGCCTGGGCATCCCGGGGCGTACACTAAGGCTCACGAGGAATACCAGCTTGGAGGGCCAGGTTTTCGTCCATGAAGTTTCACTCTGCACCAGAGTCCACTAGCACCAGCAGAGGCAAAGACTGTCGGTTGTAACACAGAGTGGCTTGAAGCTGCATCCGGGGTCTGGGAACGAAGGGGAAGGTTCTCTGGCTCACCAGGGACCCCCGTTACTGGTGAGCATTCCCTTTTGGCCAATGGGTGCAGGTGGCAAGGAAATGGCCGGACTGACCGCAATATGGGCCCTCGCCCGCTCATTCTCCGGAGACGTTCAGTGGGAGAAAGGTGGGTCCACCCCAGCTGCATGGGTTCCTCTCCCAGAGTGGTCGAAATGGCAAGGCTGGGAGTTTCTTGGGGTGCAGAAGGAGGAGAGAGGTTTGTTCTGCTGGGAGGTGGTAAAGAACGCCAAGAAGTGCCCAAAGGTGGTGGACGACCAGTTCTCTCTCTATGGCGCTCTCGGAGGTGATTGTCCAACCTGGTGGCCAGGGAGATCAAGGAATCCAAACTGTCGGAGTTGTCTCTCGCCGTCAACTCGCCCTTCACCAGGACGCAGAGTCCATTCAGAAAAAACCCCCAGAGTGACTTATCGTTCTACTCCGAGTCGGCTGCTAACGTCTGGAACTCCACTAAATATTCAGCAACACTGCGGGAGCCCTCGCAGAGAATGGGTAACCGTATAACAATTACAGCACAGAAAAAGGCCATCTCAGCCCTTCTAGTCCGTGCCAATTGCTTACTCTCACCTAGTCCCACCTACCTACACTCAGCCCATAAACCTCCATTCCTTTCCTGTTGTTAAGGATCCGGCCTGAACACGGAGTTGAAGGGCCTCTGCTGATAGCCCTGGACCACAACATCCCTTAAGTTCTGCCTCCTTTCACCTGGCCATGTGGGTTTTGACACAGCCCCCTTCCTTATTGGACTTTCGCCAATTACCCACTTACCTCCTCACTCGCACCCACCTGTTTCTGTTTTCACTCATTATCCGGTCCATTTAAACCCTGCCTTGATTTGTATTCTCTGCCAGTTTGTCCCAGCTCTGACCTGAGTCACTCTAGCCTGCCACTGATTTTGCCGAACTCTGTGTTTCTGGATTTTGCCTGTTTTGGAACCTGATTTTTGCCTGTGTGCTCTGACTTGTCTGCCCTCGCCGGACTGCCTTTCCTGGGTAAGACCTCCGCCTGCCATTCCGGATTCGTGCCTGCCTCCTGTTTATGAAAGACTGTTGACCTTGTGCTCCCTAATAAATCCTGGTAAAGGAACATTTGTAGGCTTATACTTGAGTCCTACCGTAACCTGACCCCTCCTGACACCTGTCCATATACCGATCCAATTTTACTTTAAACGACAATATCCAACCTGCCTCTAGCACTTCTACTGGAAACTCATTCCACACAGCTACCACTCTCTGAGTAAAGAGGTTCCCCTTGTATTTCCCCTAAACTTTTGCCCCTTAACTCACAACTCATGTCCTCTTGTTTGAATCTCCCCTACTCTCAATGGAAAAAGCCTATCCACATCAGCTCTATCTATCCCCCTCATAATTTTAAATACCTCTATCAAGTCCCCCCTCAACCTTCTACGCTCCAAAGAATAAAGACTTAACTTGTTCAACCTTTCCCTGTAACTTAGGTGCTGAAAGCCAGGTAACATTCTAGTAAGTCTCCTCTGTACTCTCTAATTTGTTGACATCTTTCCTAGAATTCATTGACCAGAATTGTACACAATACTCCAAATTTGGCCTCACCAATGCCTTGTACAATTTTAACATTACATCCCAACTCCAATATTCAATGCTCTGATTTACAAAAGCTTTTTTCACCACCCTATCCACATGAGATTCCACCTTCAGGGAACTATGCACCATTATTCCTAGATCAGTCTGTTCTACTGCATTCCTCAATGCCCTACTATTTACCATGTAAGTCCTATTTTGATTAGTCCTACCAAAATGTAGCACCTCATACTTATCAGCATTAAACTCCATCTGCCATCTTTCTGCTCACTTTTCTAACTGGCCTAAAACTCTCTGCAATCTTTGAAAACCTGCTCCATTATCCACAATGCCACCTATCTTAGTATCAACTGCATACTTACTAACCAGTTTACCACCCCATCATCCAGATCATTAATGTATATCACAAACAACATTGTATCCAGTACAGATCCCTGAGGCACACCACTAGTCACTGGCCTCCAACCCGACAAACAGTCATCCATCACTACTCTCTGGCATCTCCCATCCAGCCACTGTTGAAACCATTTCATTACTTTAATATTAATACCTAATGATTGAACCTTCCGAACTAACCTGCCATGTGGAACCTTGTCAAAGGCCTTACGGAAGTCCATATGGACAACATCCTGTGCTTTACCCCCATCAACTTTCCTAGTTTTTTTCATTCAAAAAATTCAGTAAGATTTGTCAAACATGACCTTCCACACACAAATCCATTTTGACTGTTCTTAATCAGCCCTTGTCTATCCAGATAATTGTACATGCCATCTCTAAGAATACCTTCCATTAATTTACCCACCTTTGACGTCAAACTTACAGGCCAATAATTGCTAGGTTCACTCTTAGAACCCTTTTTAAACAATGGAACCACATGACCAATACACCAATTCTCCGGCACCATCCCCATTTCTAATGACATTTGAAATATTTCTGTCAGAGCCCCTGCTATTTCTACACTAACTTCCCTCAAGTAGACATTTGGCGGCGTCTTTACCTCGGACGGGGTGATCGAAGATTTTTCTCATTTCCGCGATGAAACTGGTGGAAGAGGAGCAAGTATCTGGTTGGTTGTCACAAACTGCTGTTGCCCACGTTAATGCACTCCCCCGCAGCAACCCCATGACATAAGCAATTTTAGACTTATCTGTGGAGTAAGTCGACGACTGCTGTTCATATAACAGGGAGCACTGAAGGAAGAAACCCCAGCACTTCCCCAAATCTCCCACGTAGTGCTCTGGTTCTGGTAGGTAAGGCTCTCGGGGCAGGGGTGTTAGTGAATTTTGGGTGGTTGACGCTACAGGCTGTCTGGGCTGGCTAGGCTGGGTTCCAGGAGTGGGTTGAGTAATATGAGTGGAGACACAGTCCACCTGGTTCCCGATCTGTGTGACGTGAGCAGATGGGGATCTCCATGACCTCCAGGAGGAGTTGATTGTGCTGTCCTAGTAGGGAACCCTGTCTGGCAAGGGTTTGTTGAATATTATTATGTCCATTGGATCCATGGTGGCAAGATTGTGCTGTTGCATAGAACAGATGAACCCAAATGCAGGACATTGTCACGGAGTTAGAGTTGGGATGCAGATGAGGGAGACTGGAATTGAATAGCAAACAGGAGGATGAACAGAAAGGCAGGCGGCAGGCATTGCTTCTCTTGACATGGAGAGACAGAGATAACACAGGCAAACCACGGTGCTGAAAGAAAACTTAGAATAAACAATCCTAAGTGGCCGGGAACGTGAATTACCACACTGGCTGAAACAACGATCTGGTGATGAGTGGACGCAAAGCCGGGGTATTTATGCTTCAGGTTTAGATGAGCATCAGGTGCCACAATCAAGGAGCCCGGGAGAACACGGGGAAAAGGGAATTAGGGGAATATGAGTCATCAACAGTCAGGAACATGACATTGCATTTCTTTTGTGTCAGATCGAATGTGATAATAATGTTGTTCTCCTTTACACTTTAGTACAGTAAATGACATGAAATAATCTAGAATCTTGTATCTCCTTGTGTTGATCTGATTTCACCTGTGCATTTTCTGAGAAACTTCTCCTTCAGTTTCAGGTGCTTTATGGGCAGAAGATAAAGTAAGAGGAGTTGTGGGAAGAGCAATCACAATCGATTGTCACTATGCACCGATGTACCGTTCACACACAAAGTACTTGTGCCATATGTGGGATCGCCAATGCACATTGTCAGTGAATACAAATGGGACAAATGAGCAGTATGGAAGAATGACAATCAGAGATAACACAACCCAGGGAATATTTACTGTTACTATGGAGAGTCTTATCTCTAATGATACAGGAGTTTACAGATGTGGAATTACAACATCTGGCAATCATCCAGTGTTTGATGTGCATCTACAGGTATCTGGTGGTCGGTTTCTCATTGACTGTTTTGATGTCTCCACTGAAATAGCTCATTCATCTTTTCCCTGAGAAGAGTCAGGGCAGCATGGCTATGCAGAGTCTTCACAGCAGTGCAGATCCCTGGGGGAAGTGGGCAAGGGTGGGGATAGCCCACTCATATTGCTCTCACCCACTGCAGGTCTGACTCACTGATGGGATACTGACTTACAATGGAAGGCTCAGCACATGTTCCTAGCTCTGAACTCCATGAAACATCACCCCGTCCAAGGAGGAGGTGTTCGTCATCCTGAGGCAAATCAATGTGAATATATCCCCAAGGCCTGCAAATGTGTTTTCCCTGACTTTACAAGAGGCAAGAGCAGAGATTACCAGGTTCCTGGGAGACATATTTAAACTCTTCCTAGTGAGGGGAGAGGTACCAGAGGACTGGAGTATGGCCAATGTTGTTCTGCTGTTTAAACAAGCCTCTTAACATAAACCAGAAAGTTCTAGGGCAGTGATTCTGACATCAGTTGTAGGAAAGTTATTGGAAGGTATTCTAAGCGTTTGGATGTATATAATAATTGGATAGGTATGGACTGTATAAGGATAGTCAGCATGGCTTCATGCGTGGTAGTTTATGTCTAACCAACCTTATAAAGTTTCTGAGGAGGATGCCAGGAAAGTGGATGAAGGCAAGACAGTGGATTTTATTTACAGGGACTTTAGCAAGGCTTTCACTGAAGCCCTGCATGGGCGGTTGGTTAACAAAGTTCAATCGCTCAGCATTCAAAATGAGGTGATAAATTGGATAGACATTGCCTTTGTGGGAGAAGCCAAAGAGTGGTATTAGAAGGTTACCTCTCTGACTTGAGGCCTGTGACTAGTGGAGTGTCGCAGGGATTGGAGCTGGGTCCATTATTGTTTGAATCTGTATCAGTGATCTGGATAATAATGTAAACAGCATCAGCAAATTTGTGGATGACACCAAGATTGGGGGTGGTGCATTGAACCATGAGGAAGGCGATCATGTCCTGCAGAGAGATCTGCAACAGATGGGAAAATGGCTGAAAAATTGCAGATGGTATTTAATGCAGACAAGTGTGAGGTTTTGCACCTTGGTAGGACCAACCAGGGTAGGTCTTACACAGTGAATGGTAGGGCACTGAGGAGTGTGGTAGAAGAAAGGGAATACTGGTCAATAATTTTTGTAAGTTGTGTCACAGTTAGATCAGATTGTAAAGAATGCTTTTGGCACATTGACCATCATAAATTAATGTACTTAGTACATGAGATGCGATGTTATGTTGAAGTTGTACAACACGGTGAGGCCAAATTTGAAGTATTGTGAGCAGTTTTGGTCACCTACCTGGAGAAGGGATGTAAATAATGTTGAACAAGTACAGTTAAAATTTACAAATATTTTGCCAGGTCTGGAGGACCTTATCTATAAGGAAAGATTGACTAGGTTTTGCCTGTGTTACTTACAATGTAGACGCTGGAGAGGAGAGTTGATAGAGGTGCACAAAATTATGAGTGGTTAAGAAAGCGCAAATAGAGGCAGGCTTTTTCCACCAAGATTGGGTGGGACAACAACCAGTGGTCATGGGTTAAACGTAAAAGGTGAAAAGTATGAAGGGAACATGAAGGGAAACTTCTTCAGTTAGAGGAACTTAAGTGTGAGGAGTGAGCTGTCAGAACAGGTGGTACATGCAAGCTCAATTTCAATAAGAGAAGTTTGGATTGGTGAATGGATGGTAGGGGTGTGGAGTGTAATTGTTCCGGTGCAGGTTGTTGGATATAGGAGTCTTAAATGGTTTAGCAATGATTAAATGGGCTGAAGGGCCTGATTCTACTCTCTATGACTCTGAAGTATGTGGTCTACATCCCTCCAAGCCCTGCCTTCTCATGTCCTTGTCAAAAAACCTCTTAAATATAGTTCTTATCTCTGTTTCCTCCAGTTGGTCTGACAATGGGTCCCATGCAGTCACCATCCTCAGGATAAAAAAACTTTTCTCACAAATGTCCTTTAAACTTTCCCCCATTACCTTAAAACTATTATTCAATATACTATTATTCAATATTTTAATCTCGGAGAAAAAAAATCTGACTATCCTACCTATCTTTAACTTCTCTAACTTTATAAACCTCTATCAGTTTGCTCCTCAGCCTCCTAAACTCCAGTGAAAACAACCTAAGTTTGTCCAATTTTTGCCCACAGCTAACACACTCCAATCCAGGTGTCATCCTGGTGAATCTCTTCACCTTCCAAAAACATCCACATCCTTTCTATTGGGTTGCAAACAGAAGTACACATTATGTTCTAACTGTGCTCTAAACAAAGTATTATGAAGCTACAAAATGCCCTGTCAGATTGAGTTTCCAACATGTAGAATGAAGAAGGCAAACGTGCTGAATGCTTTCATTACCATTATGTCCAGTTGTGTTGCCACTTTCAGGGAGCAATGGACTTGTTTCCGAAGAACTCTCTGTACATCAGTTCTAAAGGGATACATCTGTTAAATTCCAAGTGACGTCAAACTCCCCGAATATGTGAACACCATTTGATGGCTCTGGGCCTGTACTTGCTGGAGTTTAGAAGAATGAGGTTGGATTTTATTGAAAGCTATTGAGCTTTGCCAAGCCCAGTGGATGTGAAGAGAGGTTTCCAACAGGGTGGCATCTAGGACCAGAAGGCACAGACTCAGAATAGAAGGATGACCCTTTAAAAGAGAGATGAGGAGGAATTTATTCAGCCAGAGGCTGGTGAATCTGTGGAATTCATTGCGACAAGTAGCTGTGGAGGTTAAGTCATTGGGTATATTTAAAATGGAATTTCATAGGTACTTGATTAGTTAGGGCATCAAAGGATACAGAGAGAAGGCAGGAGAATAGATTTAAAGGGATAATAAATCAGCCATGATAGAATTGTGGAGCAGATTCAATGGCCAGAGTGCCCTAATTCTGCCCCAATGTTTCATGGTATTATGGTCTATGATCTGACATGAATATTTGTTGGTTTTATATAGATATCAGTACTAATGGGTTCATTGCTGCTGTAGGTCACTGAAACCAAATCACAATTATACCCTCTCTTTAAGGTCACCATTCATTTTGTATATATCTGACAATTCCCTGCTTTCAAATTATGGTGAGTTTTCCAGGACACACACAAATGTTGCCATTGCACAGTCACACAGTTAGGAAAACGTGAGGAAATCTGCAGCTGCTGGAACTTCAAGCAACACACACAAAATGCTGGTGGTACACAACGGGCCAGGCAGCATCTATAAGGAGAAGCACTGTCGATGTTTCAGGCCAAGACCCTTTGTCAGGATTAACTGAAAGGAAAGTTAGTAAGACTCTTGAGAGGGCATTGCAGAGTGGT
>JAUOBT010051028.1:0-10311 GCA_032362145.1 Hypanus berthalutzae
TGTAGGTGTAGCTGTGTGCACACGCATGAGTGGTGTGTATGTGTGGGTCGGTGTATGTGTCTGCTTTCATACTAAACCCACACTACCCCATAACCCTCTATTTTTCTTTCATCCATGTGCCTGTCCCAAGAAGCTCTTAAATACCCCTAATGTTTCAGTCTCCATCACCATCCCTGGCAAGTCATTCCAGGTACCCACAACCCTCTATGTAAAAAGATTACCCTGGTGTCTCCCTTAAACTTTCCTCTCTTAACTTTGTACATATGCCCTCTGGTGTTTGCTATTCGTGCCCTTTGAAACAGGTACTGATTATCTACCCTATCAATGCATGTCATAATCTTGTAGACCTCTATTAAGTCCCCACTCATCCTTCTACGCTCCAAACAGAAAAGTCCCAGCTAGGCTAACCTTGCCTCATAAGACTGGTATTGCAATCCATTCAACATCCTGGTAGATCTCCTCTGCACCCTCTCCATAGTTTTATAGAGTTGCAACATGACCTCTCTGCTCTTGAACTCAATCCCACTATTAATGAAGCCGAGCATCCCGTAGGCCTTCTTAACTACCCTATAAACCTGTGCAGCGTCCTTGAGTGATGTATGGATTTGAACCTCAAGGTCCCTCTGTTCATGCACACTCTTAAGTAACCGACTCAGCCTTCTGGTTTGTCCTTCCAAAATGCATCACCTCACTCTTGCCCGGACTGAACTCTATCTGCCAAATTTCTGTACAACTCTGCAACCTGTCTCTATCCTCTTGTAGCATTCGACAACCTACAACTTCTTCCACAACTCTTCCCATCTTCGTGTCATCCGCAAACTTACTCACCCATCATTCCGCCTCTACATCCAGGTCATTTAGAAAAATCACAAAGACCAGGGGTACCAGGACAGATCCTTGCGACACTCCACTAGACACCGACCTCCAGGCAGAATAGTTCCTTTCTACAACTACCCTCTGCTTTCTTCCTGTAAGCCAATTTTTATCGAAACAGCCAAGGTTCCACTGATCCCATGCCTCATGACTTTCTGAATGAATCTCTCGTGGGGGACCTTGTCAAATGCCTTGCCAAACTCCATGTATACCGCATCTACAGCCCTACCCTCATCACTTTCATCTGTTACCTCTTCAAAAAACTCAGTTAGGCTTGTCAGACACGACTTTCCCTTCACAAAATTATGTTGACTATCCCTGAGTGGACTGTGCTTCACCAAATTGTCGTAGATCCTATCCTTAAGAATCCTTTCCAATAGTTTTCAGGCCACCGACGTAAAACTCACCGGTCTATAGTTGCCAGGATTCTCCCTTTTACTTTTTTTAAACAAGTGAACTATAATTCTCCAGCACCTCTGCGGCAGCCAAAGATGATTCAAAGATCATAGCTACTGCTCCAGCAATCGCTTCTTTCATTTGGGGTATATCACGTCCGGCCCTGTGGACGTATCAATCTTGATGTTTTTAAGAAGATCCAACACTTCTTCTTCCTTAATTTCTACATTGTCTAGCATGCAGATCTGTTCTATTTCGATCTCATTCTGATCAAGGTCCCTTTCACTCGTGACTACTGAAGCAAAATATTCATTTAGGACCTCCCCAACCTCCGCCTCTTTTCTTCATATGTACATGGAACGACTTGGGGTTTTCCGTAATCCTACATGCCAAGGCCTTCTCATGCCCCCTTCGAGCTCTCTTAAGTCCTTTCTTTCGCTGCTTCCTGTCTACCCTATATTTCTTAGGAGCCCCTCCTACTTCCTGCTTCTTATATCTAACATATGTTTCCTTCCACCTCTTGACGAATTGCTTCACGTGTTTCGTCAGCCACGGTTCCCGTTTACTTGCCTCAGTAGGACAAACCTATCCGGAACCCAGCACGTGGTTCCTAAACTTCCTCCACATTCCTTCTGTGCTTTTATCCTTGAGCATCTGTTTCCAATTTACTCTCGCTAGTTCCTGCCTTATCCCTTAGGTAGCCCTGCCTCAGTTAATCACTTTCCCATTTTGTCTGTTTTTTACCTTTTCCATAGCTATGCTGAAGCTAAGGGGGTTGTGGTCACTCTCACCAAAATGCTCCCCCACCAAGAGTTCTGCCACATGACCAGGTTCATTACTCAGAACTAGATCCAGTATGACCTTTCCTCTTGTTGGCCGGACCATATACTGTGTCCGCAATCCTTCTTGAACACACGTGACAAATTCAGCCCCCTCTATCATCCTTGCAGTCAGGAGGTGCCAGTCAATATGAGGGAAGTAGAAATCACCCCACTACCCTGTATTTCATGCACCATTCTTAAATCTGCCTGCTTATCTACTCCATCTAGGCCAGATGTTTGCTGCAGGAAAGCGATTGTGTAAGGTTCACCATCCTGAAGGATTTTCTTATGTCGGCCTCAGAGACTGAAGTCACCGGTTTGTTTGGAACCGTTCGAATTTGCTATATTGCCTCCATGTTCTGTCGTTGAAAATAAGCATAAAATGCATTGAGCTCATCTGGTAGCGATAACTGGTTGTCACATTTGCCGCTCAGTTTATCTCTTCTAGGATGTCCTAGCATTCCAGCTGAGTGGCAACTGTCGAGCATCTTTCAGTCTTCCAAGTTTTGTCCGGAATTGCCACTTCACCTGTGAGACAGCTTTCCGGAGATCGCTTCTGCGCCTCGTGTAATTTCCTTCGTCGCCGAAACTGAACGTCACGAATCTAGCGCTCAGCAGAATTCAGATCTCATGTTCATCCAGTGCTGCTACATTGGGGACAGTCTGGACTCTGAATGATCCAGTGTGGAGCACTCAGCCATTAGTGTCTTCACAAACACTGTGACATCTGCTCTGGCGGTATGTAAAGTGTGGTTATGGTCACAGTGGAGAGCCCTCTCGGTAAGTAGCACCGACAGAACTTAATCATTACATGTTTCAAATTGGGAGATCAAGGGTGCGGCAAAACCCGCTATATACAGAGAGCATGAAGAGTTTATCATGAAATAACACTCCCCACCACCAACACCACAACAATAACTTCTTACCTTCTCCGAACGGTGGATTGAGAAGGCTTCAGACTGTTCCACCGATGTGAGCCATGGCTCCATGAAACAGCGGAGACAGCAGTCCCTCATTTCTGTCCGAAACAGCGATGTTTCACTTTCGTCATGTTTTCTAGTAATTGGAAACCATTTGCCGAGAAGATGTTAATGGCTGACCTTCGCTGAGCGCACCTGCATTTCCGAGAGTCAAATCTATCTGGTCCTTGTTATCTTGCCAATTTATTTGGACAGCGCAAAAGTACGTTTCTTAAAGTGAAGTTAGGGATTTACTGATTGCAGCGACAGTGGTTCAGAGCAAGTACATCTGAACATGTTGCGAGCTGTCGGCTGTTCGTCGCGTGTGTCCTGAGAAGGCAGGGAGAATGGGGCTGAGAGGACAACTGCATCTTCCACGGTGAAATGGCGAAGCAAACTCGATGGACCAAAGGGGTTAATTCTGTTCTTATATCTTATAGGATAATGGTCCCGAATCGGCAGGAATGACATAAACAGGAATGTGGTTGGTTGTGGCAGCAGGTTAATAAACACGATAAGTTAAAATAAGAACTTTAGATTAGTTCTATAATTCTAATTGCCTGACTGGGAATCGAACCTGAGCCGCTGCAGTGAGAGCCGAATCCTAACCACTAGACCATCGGGGAAGCTACAGAAGCACAGTACACAACGATACATAACTAACGAATGAGCAAATATAGAATAAACTATATACATACATAATAATAATGACGAAATAATTGATAAATATTGCGTTTTTCAGCTGTACCGTCATTGGGAGTTTGTCAGTCGGCCGTGGAATCGATTCAGTGATAGATTGAGCGACGTTACTCACTCCGGATTAGTTTCCTAATGGTTGAGAGGGTATCAGTGTTCGTGCCCTAGTCGTAAGCAACATAATATTTCTGCCCCTCACCACCACCGCCCACCGCCACCGCATGGCAGCAGCGAGAAGAGAGCATGGTCTGGATAGTGGGGGACCTAAATGATTGATTTGTTTCCTGCATCAACGCTCCTAGTTGATGTACTGGTAGTTGCGATGAAATAGGCCGTATACAATACTCTATGTACACTTTTGCGTTCAAAAGTATTGATTATTTATACCAGGTCGTGATGCAACTGTAAATACCCTCGCCACCTCACCTACAAAAAGGCTGTCAAGCAATGAGATGAAATGCCTAAACTTTGTAAACATCTGAGAGAGTAGAGGAGCTACCGTGCCTTCTTCTTAATGACACGTACGTGCCAGAACCGGAACAGATCTAATGACTCCACAGAATTTTAAATTACTGACCTTTTCTAATTCTGATACCTTAAGGCTAATTTAGGTATGCAAGAATGTTGCCTGGCTTGGGGAGCATGCCTTATGAGACTAGGTTGAGTGAACTCAGCCTTTTCTCCCTGGAGCGAATGAGGATGAGAGGCGAACTGATAGAGGTATACAAGATGATGAGAGACATTGATCGTGTGGATAGTCAGAGGCTTTTCACCAGAGCTCAAATGACTAGCACGAGAGGGCACAGTTTTAAGGTCTTGGAAATAGGTACAGAGGAGATGTCAGAGGTATTTTTTGTTTCACGCAGAGAGTGGTGACTGTGAGGAATGGGCTGCCAGTGGCGGTGGTGGAACGGAAAGGATAAGGTCTTTTCAGAGACTCCTGGATGGGTTAATGGAGCTTGAAAAGATAGAGCGAATTGGGTAAGCCAAGGTAGTTCTAAGGTATGGACATGATCGGCACAGATCTGTGAGCCAAAGGGCTAAATTGTTTCTAATTTTCCTGTTTCTATGTAATTAAACATAATCATTCGGTTAATGAGGTTCTTAAATTTGTAAACGACATCAGTATTGGTGATGTCGTGGACAATGAAGAGGATTGTCTAACTTTACAAAGAGAGCGAGACGAAATTAGAAAGGGGCCAGTGAATGTCAGGTGGAATTTAGTTTGACAAGATGTTGCGCTTTGTAAAGTTAAGGCAGGGCAATTCTCACATAGCAGATGGCAGGGTACTGGGCATTTTGTAGGATTGGATGAACCAAGCTTACGGAAACATATTCGCTGAAACTGGTTATACATGTAGACAGGACATAGAAAGGATTCCATTAGACTTGAAGGCATACTGGAAACATTTCATGAGAATGTTACCTGCAGCACTCGGTCTGAGCTACAAGGAGAGGTTGGGTAAGATGAGGTGATTTCTCCCTGCTGCATAGGACGCTGAGCGGTGACATTCATTAGGGGTATAATATGCGGGTCACACATATTTGTCCACATGGGTGTTGAAATGCGTCTAGTGTGATAGTGCAGTGGGTAGTGTTTGTATCTCTCACTTTCAGTTTCCACCGTTGGCTAGCACTCCTGCGAAAAGGAAAGCTGAACGTGTAAGTCTTTCCCTGCTAACGTAGCCTCTCCTACTGCAAGACTTGTACAGTCCCTGCTCGCTGGCGACACACGGAAACTGTACTCCTTTCGGACTCAGACTGAACTACAGGGGACCGGATGGACTTCCGGCCCCTGCACATGTTGCACGCAGGGCAACTGGTGACTGAACACGCCCTGGTACTTATGAACCAGATCCTGAGCTGTGGGTAAATAACCCACCCGTCTTATGGGCAGCCTGGTGAGAGAAGGAGGCTCCGGGTGTAACCTCAGACAGCAAATCCGGTGTGGATCCTCTAAGGTGGTTGCCAAACGTATTGCTTCATAATCTTTCCTTTGGACTATACTGCTGACGCCGTGAGGGGGATCTTGAGGACTGGGCATCTCAGGATATCCATAACTTCCGCCCAGGCATGTCATGGTGATGACCAGCCCCCATTGCACTTCCGAGGTAAACGGATGTCCATCACCATCACAATTAAATGGCGACCAAAATACCCGCTCCTCCAGTTTGAAAAGAAACATAGAAAGCCTACAGCAGAATACAGGCCCTTCGGCCCACAAAGCTGTATCGAACATGTCTTTACCATAGAATTTGCCCAGGGTTACACATAGCCCTCTATTTGTCTAAGCTGCATGTACCTATTAAGGAGTCTCTTAAAAGACCGTATCGCGTCCGCCTCCACCACCATTCCACACACTCACCCCCGACATCTCCTCTGAACCTACTTCCAAGCACTTTAAAACTGTGCACTCTCGTACTGTCCATTTCATTCCTGGGGAAAAGCCTCTGACTATCCACACGATCAATGCCTCTCGATATCTTATACACCTCTATCAGGTCACCTGTCATCCTCCGTCACTTCAAAGAGAAAAGGCCGAGTTTATTGAATCTGTTCTCATAAGCCATGCCCTCCAAACCGCGTAACATCCTTGTAAATCTTTTTTCACCCTTCCTATGGTTCCCACTTCCTTCCTGTAGTGAGGCGACCAGAACTGATGCGTTCATCAAAACTCAGAACTACCCCCGCCCCCACCCCGAGCGTGACCGCCAAAGACACACTTGGAAACGTTTACAGTATCACCGGCTCTCCACCAGCATCTGGGCGGTCTAGTCATAAATGCAGGAGTCTTCTATCACGCCAACCTGCGGGACATATTAGGTGTCAAGACGGCACAGACGGTCATACCATTTTGATAACGGGATGCAGCTGGGCAGCAGGGGTGCTACTGTCTATGAAGAAAACTGTACCAGTGACTGGCGACTGTACCAGTGTGGCCTTCCTGCCGAATCACTCAAGCGCCTCCTGCGAGAGCAGCCGCTGTCTGCAGTAGAGGCAGACAGGAGAACAGTCCTACCAAGAAACATTCCCCGTCAGCATAACGCCTTCCAGGTTAGCAGCCGCTATCTGCAGCAGCGGTATATATGGGAACCACTCTGGTCGGAGCCAATCTCTGCAAGTATGCCGGGTCAGTCAAAATCCCAGGCCGACTGCTGAGGCCGAGTGCACACCAGAGCACTGACGTCATCTTGGACAGCTTCAGAATTTTACTTGCTGCCGTCCCCATAGGCATCAAATCCACCACTGTGCGATATCAGCATTCAGTTTGTGTGGGCTACGATATTAAATGCTGAGGCTTAATATAGTACTATGAGCAACTTCGGGCACCTGATCTCAGAAAGGATGAACTGGCATTGGAGGGGGTCCCGGGGCCGTACACAGCAATAATCCAGAAATAAAAGTGTTAACGTGTGAGAAGCGTTTGAAAAATGTAGGTGCATATCATTGCAAACTACAGGATAATGAAGGACGTGAGAGAGTGGAAGTGGCGGGAATAATTCACATAGTTGGGGGAGTTTAAGATCAGACTGCACTGCCTCAGATTACAAGCGCTTCCCTTTAGAAGAAAGATGAGGAGAAATTTCTGCCATCGCGGTGAATGTGTCGACGGCTGTAGAGGTGGAGCCATTGGCTGTTTGTAAAGCAAAAGCAGGTAGGTTTCTGATCAGTCAGGGTGTCAAAGGTCACGGGCAGAACAGCTCAAGCAACAGCAAGCTATCGGTACCCCACACCTCACATTTCAGCAGAAAGCATCAGCGCCTACCACCCACCGAATAAGCAATAGCAAAGTCCCGAAAGGGTGATGTGCCCAATGGTGGGAGAGCTTTACCGGACAAGTACTGACCGAACCCGCCACATTCTGTAGGAATTTACGTTCAATGACACTGATGTTTCCATACCACAACATGAGGTATTCAGTCGATACACTCTGTATCGCATCTACAGAAATGTGTCAAGGTTTCTGATGTCCTGCCGATCTCCGCAAACTCCTACGAAACCAGAGGCGCCGCCGAGCTTCCTTCGCATTTGCACTTGTGATGGGTCCAGGGCAAACCCTCTGAAATAGGAACACCCGGGGATTAAAAGTTGCACACCCTCACTGATCCTCCGATGAGGACTGGCTCGTGGACCTCTGGTTTCCTCTCCCTTTGTTTTGCTCGCATTGAGTGGGACGTTCAAGGGCGGGGTGGAAGCTGGAGGCGAAGTGGGTGACATTGTCGAGCTCAGTGTGAATGCAGGAAGCGGCAGCATTACATTGGTAGACGTAGCGGTGGGAGTGCTGGGGTGCGTTACCGGGGAAGGTCTGGTACATTGGTTTAATAGATTGATTTACTTAGTCAACGAAAAGGGAGAAATATCTGGGAAAAATGCTGGTGTCCACGGCTACCCATTGAATTTGGAGTCAGTGGGAGAAGGCGAAGGAGAAACTGTTGAGGTGAGGACTGGATTTCCATGGAGAAAATGAGACGGTCAGGGCCAGGGAATTGAAAGTCAGCGAGTTGATCGAGCGCACGGGAAGGGTTGCGACTGCGGGTGGGAAGAGACTGAATTACGGGGCATAGAATGGACTGGAGCTACGAGAACACAGGATCAGCGGGGTAGGAGCAGACAGAGACAGTGGGATTACCCGGTCAATCAGGTTTGTGAATTGAGTAGGAGGTACGAGCGAGCTGTTCAGGGCAATGGAACCTTGAGTTTTCCACTGTAAATGGAGGTTCACCAGAGTTCATGATGTCAGTGATTATGTCGGAGGCAGTTCTCTGATGGTCCGGAGTCGGGATTCTTCAAGGTGTAAGCATGAGGATGTGTCTGAATTACCGCCTGGTCTCAGCCAGGCAGAGGTCAGTCCGCCATTCTACAACAACAGCACTTTGTCTGCGGGATTGAAAGTAAATTTGGGGATGGAGGTTCAGATTTGGGAGGGCAGTGCATTCAGAGGGGGTAAGTTTCGAGGAGAAGTGAGAATTCCTGATGTTGAGGCGGTTGATGTCTAGTTGGCAATTAGTGATGAAGATATCCCAGAGCAGGCAAAGAACCAGCGCGCTGTGTCCAAGAGTAGGAGGAGGGTTGGACACATGAGAATGCACTGACAGTGCTAGGTGGTGAAGTCTTCCCGATGAGGTTGGCTCGGAGACGGAGCTGAATGTGAAATAAACTTCACCTTCCCAGCAGCAGCTCCTCCTGAACGTCTGAGAAGCTCCAGCCAATTGTTTATGAAAGTGTCTGCAGAAATACTTCAAGACTCGAAACATAATATTATATGTTGCGTAGAAGGAATACGAGTCATTACGTTACCCCGAGGGTGGAGTACTCCAATTAATCCCCACGTGGAATTGAAACAACCATTCTGCAGGGAGTGAGAGACAGAATAGAACCGAATCCGAGGAATCACGAGGCATTAGGTTACCCCGAGGGTGGAGTACTCCGATTTATTTCTACACGGAATTAAGACAACCATCTCAAGTGCGATGGGAGTGAGAGACAGAATGGAACCGAATCCGCCAGTTTGTCAAAACGACCGTGGCAGGACTCGAACCTGCAATCTTCAGATGACTTCCACCAGTCAAGCACCGAAGTCAGACGCCTTATCCACAGGCTACACGGCCGTATTCTGTAAGTAAGGCCAAGGGGATAAATGGGGAACAAGCGGAATGCTGCAAGGAGTTTCCACCTGTAAAACGATTTCCTGACCGAGCTAAAAGTACTCGCATGCAATGATTTCATCCCAGGTGAACATTCGACCATTGTTGTGTCAATGTCTCTCCATGCCTTTCTGCTTTGGACTGTTCAATATTCCATTTCTGTCACGCCGAAAGGAATTGTCAAAGGCACACGTCTCTGTCTTTTGCAGCGGCGTTATATTCTGGGATTGGAATCAGTGACAATGGTCCACCATATTCAATACATTATTGACAGTGAACTCTATTTCTTTTTAGCTATTTCAGCCTTTGGTTTGTTATTCCAGAACCGGGCGGCCATGTGCTTGTGTCGGTTCTGCATGAGGGTGTTCGGATCTGCGGCTGCGCACAACAGGAAGTGATATTCAGCGAGTCTGTAATGTGGTAGTCATCGGGTTATTGCATTTGCCCAATGCACGGAAGATCATCATTCTCGAACCAGATGGCAAATTCCTACCACATCTGTTTACTTGAAATCGAGCAATGTGATAGCAAATCTTTTGAAATTTTGATTAATTCAACATAAGTTTATCAAATTTTGCAACTCAAAACATTCACACTTTCTCCGAGTGACAGAGCAAGGAATCGATACTTATGCCACAGCAGCTCCATAGCGCCTAAAGTGCATAAAATACCTACTTGCACGTTTCCTGTGGTTGGCAGAAATCTCTCTAAACTGCCCTTATCCATTTACATGAATTTCTGATAAGCACGTCGTGCAAAGCAAATCGGCAGAGAATCTGAACGGAAATGTGTAGACCTTAAGCAGGAGTTTTAAATGCTGTGAAGAAATTCAGAAGTTCGGAACACAAGAGCGAGAAGAGCAGACGAGGTGGCCGAGAGGTTAAGGCGATGGACTGCTAATCCATTGTGCTCTGCACGCGT
>JAUOBT010051646.1:0-10265 GCA_032362145.1 Hypanus berthalutzae
CTTTTAAAAAATGGGGTTGTGTGATACGGACCATCTATGGTTGCTGTAAATCTGAGGAGCAAGATTTAAAGTGCACACTGCCCTTCAGCTCAATAAGTTCCTGAATGCCCACGGATGTTGTAATGTCCAGGACGTTCCTCTGAATCTGACCCCCAGCATATTCTGTACTGCTGGTCCCCAGACATAGAGATTTGGGACACCTAAGGATAGGGAAGGTTTAGAAGGTTTAGGTTTAAAGATTTAGAAGATTTAGAGGGATGTGGGCTTAATGCAGGCAAATAAAACTGGGTTAGGTGGGCATCTTGGCTGACATGGACTGGTTAGGCTGAACAGCCTGTTTCTGTGCTCTATGACTCTATGACCAGATGCGTATGCTGCAGCAAGGTAGCTTTCTACAGGAGCATCAATAAAAGTCAACATGAGCCAGTCCCATATCTCTTGTCTTCCTCTCATGGACGACAGTTTCCTTGATACAAATGACTCATCTACTAAGTTTGTGTAAAGGGACTTCCATCGCATATGAAGTTAAAAAAAGTCTTCAATAATTCCATACTTTGGTACTGTAACTCACTCAAACCAAGACCAAATCCCCATTGCAAGCCAATGTATGAGATACTTAAGAGTGAAAACCAGTATAAGGAAATAATTTGTGTATTGCAGAATTGGAAGCTCTAGCTTGTTCTAGCAGAGGGACGGCAAGGTTCAATTGGCTGAAGGCATCAATCAGTGTTATAATGTGCCTACACAAATAATATTCCTGTACCTTAGCACATCTACAAAATAAAACTCAGCAACATTGCAAACCCCTGTAATTTTTTCAATCTTTATTTTGATTCTGAAATGCTCATAACAACTCAGTTAATAACCTCCTTATGCCAGAAACCAATCTTAACAAAAGTAGCATCTGTTACTGGTCTTGAAGATAAACAACCTTCACAGAAGGCAGAAGTGCATTATGCTCCTGGAAGCTTCTTTTAGGAAGATGAACATGTCTTAAAAGTTATATTTTGGAAAGCTGGTAGGTTGTTAACATCTAACAAAGTAAAGAAGTATCTGTATTGTTCAGGAATCATATCTCGCTGCTAACACTTCAAATCCTTGCACAGATAGAAAAATAAAGAAGTAATCTAGATATGTGCCTTCACTCCCACTGTCTAGTTAATTTGATTGATTAATATGTGTCCTTTATTTTAGAAGCACAATCAAGACAAATGTATTTTTGGGCTTGTTAGCATCAATGAATTCTTCTATTTTCTTCCTATCTATTCACTGCGGTCACTTTGCTATAGGTGATGGTCCAAATTCATAACAATCTACTGATGAATGATAGCTACCCAAGGATATATAGTGGTTAAGTTACGGGATAAGCATCTTGGAGGCCTGGACTATTGACGCAGAGGGAAAATCCCAGAATGGCAGATGGGGATTTTATATTCAGGACATTAAATAAAATTACAATGAATGGTGATTAAAAGCAACTGGGTTATCATAAAAATCCATCTGGTTTACAAATAACTTAAGAGAAGGAAATCTGCCACGCTTACCTGGTCTGCCCTAAGTGTAACTCCAGGCTGATCGAAGTGCTCTCTGAAATGGGCCACAATACAGTTAGTCTGGACAGTGAAAATTGTTTATCCTGTCCACATATTATGAACACAGCTGCCCAAAAACTTAGTGATATTCATTTACCTTACAATAAAGACAGCTGATATTAGATTAAAAATATCAAACTAAAATTCATATTGTAATGTCAAAGCTTGCAAAAGTTTTGCTGCATGCAGTGCCCGTTCTCCAGTGCTATAGATGGCTTAGAACTCTGTGTATTGGCTAACAGTTAGGTAAGGCAGCCAAACAATGATAGCTCATCCATTCTGAGGGAAGCCCCGAGGCTCAGGGCTGGTGAAATCTTGGCAGGGTGAGAGGCAATCTCTCTGCAGTCATTAACCCTGCTGGTGACTCTACTGCCAGGCAGCAATTGTTGTCCCTTTGTTTCTAAGCTTTGCTGAAAAGTATCATGTGGTGATGAAAATTATAATGGAAGATCAAAAAGACAAAAAGAAAAATGAGAAAAATATCAGTCAGAACACATTAAACACCTCAATGACCACCTCTGGAAAGCAATGAACCCTATCAATTTAATGTACAGTTTATAAAAGGACCGCCTCAAAGAAATCTTATGTTCCATTCATTTCAAAAAAGAACAAGAATCCATGGAGCTTAAAACCTAGATGATGTGGAATAAATGAACTGTGACAAGTTTTCAGTTATCTTTCCCTATTTTCTGAAGTAGAGTGCAAGCTGTAGAAACACGTTGGCAGTTTTACAGAACTTGATAAGAGTACCCCACTCTCATACTTTAAGTGGGGAAGTCTAGGCTATTTGGAAAGATATATGGACAGTATGCATGATTTAAGTAAACTATGGATAAACAAGGTAAGTGACAGGACTGAAAGACTTCTGCATTTTATTGTTGCCACATAATTACTACACTTATATAAAATGTTTATGCACATTTCTTCGAGAAAGTTCAGAAACTACTTCGATCATCTTAACAGTTGTTCACACAACTTCAGCCGTTGGGTGCTGAAACGAAAGCTTTCTCATGGAAGGTGAAATTCTGTTTTCAGATTTCCTGTCTAACGTATGCAGTATTTGTACTGAAACTCATTGTATTCACAAAATAATCTAAAAGGGAAAACTTCTTCATTGCAAGACAACCTGTTCAACCTGACAACCTGTGGGATGGCTTCCTCTTAAACATATATTTATTATTTGCCAAAATCAGGAAACTTTCACAAAAAGGAGTTTGCAGGTAGCAAGAACTTTGGTGCTGGCTTGATACTATGTTAAAAAATTGCTTTCCTAGAGTACAAGGGGGTGGTTCCCAACCTTTTTTATGCTCTAGATCCCTACCAATATCTGCAGGGTCTGAGGACCCCTGCTTTAGTGGAACCTGGTCTCTGTTGTGGGTATTCTTGCACTGTAACTAAGTCATGCAAAAAAAATCACAAAATCACAAGGAATATGTGTGCATCACTCTGTATCATACAGGACGGTGTTTTAGGACAGTTCTGAAGGATTATTGTGAAGTCAGAGTTTCCATCTCTCACATAATCTGAGTTACTGACAATTCTTCCTCTCTTACTTAGTTAACCCAACATGTAACCATGATGGTATTTAAGTGTGTTTTTGTTTTGTTTCAGAAAACTACAACCTAAGTGACATAAGGTGTCCCTTCAAGATTTTAAAGTTATTGGGACAGGTTTTCTTTCTTACTATGATACATCACTGAGAATGAAGTTCAGTGGCTGCAATGTGTCTGTCTTGTTGCATGCAGATGTCCTGGGTGTGTTCTTCAGCTGAGCATCCAGTATCTAGCCCACACAATGTCTCCATGTATGATCTCCAACATCCCACAACGTTAAATCTTGTGACATAGGGGACAGCTTCACTTCCAGATGAGCTCAATGCCTTCTATGCTTACTTTGATCATCAGAACAGGGAGGAACCATTGCACACCCCCATGTCTCCAAATGATCCTTTAGTCTCAGTATCTGAAGGTGATGTGCAGGCTGCCTTCAAGAGAGTGAATCCAACGACAACATCCAGTCCAGATGGAGTATCTGGCTGAGTAATGAAGTCCTGTGCCAACCAACTGTCTGCTGTATTCACAGATATCTTCAATCTTTCACTCGGGCAGTTTGTGGTTCCCACCTGCTTCAATCGTATAAGAAAAGCATGGTAACCTGTCTAAATGACTATCACCTAGTGGCACTTACATCCACAGTGATGAAGTGTTTTGAGAGACTGGTGTTGAAGTATTTCAGCTCTTGTCTGACTGGAGACTTGGATCTGCTCCAATTCCCCTACCGAAGCAACAGGTCTACAGCAGATGCTATCTCGTTGGCTGTTCACACAACCCTGGAACATCTGGACAGCAAAGAGGCATACATCAAGATGTTCTTTACCATTTGCAGCTTGGCATTTAACACCATCATCCCCTCTAAACAAATCAGTGAACTCCAAGAACTGGGTTTCAATACCTCCTGTGCAATTGGATCCTGGATTTCCTCACTTGCAGACCCAGTCAGTTCACATTGGCAAAAGCACTTCCTCCACAATCTCCATCAGCACAGGAGCACCACAGGTATGTGTACTTATCCCCCTGCTCTACTCTACTCACTTTGCACCAGTGACTGCATGGCTAAGTACAACTCCAACACCGTATACAAGTTGCTGATGACACCACTGTTGTGGCCTGTATCAAAGGTGGTGATGAATTAGCATACAGGAGGAAGAGTTGAAAATTTGACTGAGTGGTGTAGTAACAATAACCTCTCACTCAATGTCAATAAGACCAAAGAACTGATTGTAGACTTGAAGAGAGAGAAACTAGAGGTCCATGAGCCAGTAATCATCAGAGGTGGAGAGGGTCAGTAACTTTAAATTCCTGGATGGCACTATTTCAGAGAACCTGTCCTGGACCCATCATATAAATATAATTGCAAATAAAACACAACAGTGCCTCTACTTCCTCAAAAGTCTGTGGCAATTCAGCATATCATCAAAAACCTTGGCAAACTTCTATAGGTGTGTAGTGAAAAGGGTGCTTACTGGTTGCATTACAGCCTGGTATGGGAACACTAATGCCTTTGTGTGGAAAATCCTACAGAAGGTAGTGGATTTGGCCAAATGCATCATGGATATAACCCTCTCAACCATTGAGTGCATCTACATGAAACATTGCCATAGCAAAGCAGCACCCATCATCAAAGACCCTCACCACCCAGGCCATGTTCTTTTCTTGCGACTGCCATCAGGTAGAAGATACAAGATCCTCAGGACTCACACCATCAGGAACAGTTACCACCCCTCAACCATCAGGCTTTTGAACAAAATGGGATAACTACACTCATTTAAGGACACTTTTATCTTGTTATTTCATGCTTGTTAATTATTGTTATTTGACTATCATCTGCATTTGCACAGTTTGTTTACAGTTTACATTTCCAGTTTCCAGTTACTGTTCTGTAGATTTGCTAAGTATGCCTACAGTAAAAAGAATCTCAGGGTTGTTTGTGGTGACATGTATGTACTCTGATAATAAATTTTACTTTGAACTTAAAACATATAAGCCTGTCCCTTAATGCATCAGAAAGTCCATCTCCAAAATCACAGTATTGGGAAATTCAGCACAGTTTTGCAATGTGTGCAGAAATGCTTTCAATCTTTGACTGGTTCTGTGAAAATTTCAATAGTTTCGTCGAACGTCTTACTCGCTGACTTTTCAGGAATTACTTTACACTTTAGCACCCATTAAGTGAAGAAGTTGAGAGACTTTCTTTACCTCGTCCACATCTTTAGCATTACAATACAGTTCAACCCTCTTGATAAACAATTCCCAGTCCTCATTAGCACTATCAAATTCGTCAACTTTCCCAACTAAGGCCATCGTCACGTTATATCCACTTTAGCTTTGCTTGTTGTGCGCCTCTCACTGTGTACTGTGCACTGTCACTCACGCATCCCTTTACTAACATCCATGACTGCCTTTTCTGTACAGATTCACTCTTTCTTCTCGCTGTCTCCCTCCCTTCCTCCAAGTTCTGTCATGTCGTAACAGTTAGTGATATTCGCTGACATTCAGGTTTGTACTTATCACCAATTTGTTGTGTCTGTGCAACTACATATCAAATAAATAAAGGCACACACTCGGAGGAGAAGTTCACTTTGCAGAGAGAGCCACAAGTCAATATGCATGGGTAATTTACTAGTCAATAATTAGTGCCACGGGGAGTCATTGCACTAAAAGAAGTAGATCCATACATTGCACTCAAATCACAGGAACTGTCAGATAGTAGCACTAACTGCCTCACCACTCTGTCACAAATCCCCGTTATTGTCTACCCAAAAAAGCTGACAGTGACGCCAGTTTCCCCAACTTCCAATGCTGACATCAGTGGTATTTTCAGCACTACCACCAGCAGTTGCGGATACCCCTGTCACCGTGTTATGGTCATGGGGGTCCTCATACTTTGGTCTAGGAAGGTAAAAACTTCTGCAGGCGGCTCAATGCATCTTCATCAGTTTAAGCAGGGTACAGGTATCGTGAATTCCATTCAAATCAGCAAGAAATATCAGCTGCTGGGAGAAAAGTAAGCTGAATTATTGAGCTTATTATTTAAAAAACTAAGTATGTTATTAAGTAAAAAAAAGTTTAGGATAATTTCACTATTTAAATTTTTTTTTGGTTTAAAGAAGTTGTAGTAGTCCGAGTTATCTCAGTATTTAGGAATATGAAAGATATTCACAACTATTCAGCCATCTAGACTGTCCTGACAGAGTTAATAACTAGAAAGTATTAGGGCAGGGTCTCACCAGGGTCAAAGCCATTATGGCAGGCTGCCTGTGCCTCAGTGCTATATTCTGCAGTTCTGAGAGCTGGGCTGTCCAGTGAAAGAATGTACATAGGGCTACGCTTGAAAAAAATAGTGAGGCACAGATAAAGTGATCAGCAGCTCCTGGGCATGGAAGATACACTTCATTAAATATCCCCAAACCAAATGGGTACTTAATGGTCATTGTGGACACAGTGTACATCTCTATGAAGAGTAACATTCCTTTCGGTTGGTACAGCAATAACCTTGAATGCCAAATTAAAATTTACACAGCAAAGTTTTATTTTTGATTAGTCTTTGATCCCTGCTTGCTCATAATTCAGTACAACTAGAGTTTCACCATCCTCCTGCAGAAGAAAAACAGCGATGTACAATACCATTCCTGTCAACACTGTAGCATGACTTAAAAGCAAACTTAATTTTCCAAGTAAAAGTCTTTTTAGAAATAAGTTAATGTACAGAAGTGTGAGAAGAGTTCTCACAAAATGAATTGATTTCTTCTTTATGATAGACTTGAAATACATACATTCACTTCTACGTCCAATATATCATACTGATTTTGGGGATAAAGTTAATGTTGTTATATTAATAACACTGCGCTTCAGTACATCAAACTAAAGCCTTTAGATCTAAAAGGCAATATGATCACACTTCCATCATGATATTGTACACTTTGCATTTTGGTTAAACAACAAGCAAAAACTTTATATGATCAATTCAGTACTGTCAGAAAAGATAGAAGATCAGTGTCTAGTTCCTTGGTATTTTATCTTATTTGTCTTGGTACCAGTAAACATGACATTATGTGATTGTTGTTAAAAACCCATTAATGTTCTTCAAGGGAGTAAGTCATTTTCTCTGGCCTGTTAGTGACTCCAGGCCCACCAATGTGGTTGACTTTGCTTCAGACCAGATGCAATTAAGGATGGCTTTAAAGTGCTGGCATTGAACAATTAAATCACAAGGAAAATTTCTTCTGAAATGCTAGGCTGAGCCTCTTTCTCTGAAAGCACAGGCTTGTGGCTACCAATCATCTAAAACCAGCCCTCCAAAAAGAGGACTGAATGTTAAGTCTGCAGCTTGAGCAGCTAATGTTTTCAGTTCAGAGCCAGTGACACCTGTGTGCAGTTTGTACATTCTCCCTGAGACCATGTACATATTCCCAGGTGCCTGGATTTCCTTCCACATCCCAAAAATGCGGTTTGGTAGTTTAATTAGCTGCTGAAGTTTGCAAGTTGACAATGCATGAGAATTTCAAGGCAATATTTTTTATGCTCAAAGCTATATTCAATTTGAGTCTGAAGACTGTCATCCTAACTTTCAAACTCGTATTTCATCAAATAATTTCAAGACAGTGTCATTCACAAAAAAAGATCAGCAAGATATCAACAATATTTTATTAGCTAATCAATAGTCACTTGACAAAATTGGATTAGAAATTCAATCTTTTAACTTTTGCAATTTTAATGTGCATCTCTGGTAACTCAAGTTCTTGTGCAAGGGACAGCGTCTAATAATGGCTGTTAATTCAGAACATACTTGCAGTACAATAGGATTTATGCGGAAGTCAAATCAATTTCCTATCAGTGACTTAACAAGAGATTAGATCGATGAACTGAAAATATTTGACGAAGGGTCAGTTTGAGATCAAGTGCCCTGATTTAAGTGACTCACCTCAAACGATAGAGAAATGTACTTTTCCATTTTCCAGCAAATACTCTGTGTCCCATTGTAACTAAAGAAATGCATACAGTATGTCTTTCTATGTCTTATTTCTACTTGAATGAAAATAATAAATAGCAACTAATAAACCTTGATCTTACAACTTTTTAAACAATTTGAGCCAGTGGTACTCGTCACCATGTTTCAGAGACAATTACGAGAGGTCAGCTGAAGCTCTGAGATGAGCATCGTGGGCCAGAATGATAATGGTTTTAACAAAGCTACTTGCTGGGCTACATCACACAGGACCCAGCCCACACTTCACGTTCATAATTATCTTTGCAACATATAGTGAGGTCCTTTGGTCCATCGAGTCTATGTTAACACTCAGAGCAATTCCCCTACCCTTTAATTTTCACTATGGTCTTCCCACATTCCCATTAGCTCTCCCCAGATTTTGCCTCTCACATACAATTTGCAGTTGCCCATCAACCTATCAACTCATGCCTTTAGAAAACGGGAGAGAACTGAAGCCCCCACAGCAAACCCAAGCAATCACTGGAATTGTGCACACTCCATGCCTGCAATACTAGAAGTCAGCTCTGAACCTGAGGCAGCTTGAGCAACATTGTTAGAGACACTGATGTGATATCACGTGTGGAACCAGAGTGACCAACACACTTGACCATTGTTATACCACCGTCAAGAACACTTACTGTGCCATCTCAGACCCACACATTGGCAAGTCCGATCACTGACTAGACTTCTACTCCAAGTGTACAGGTAGAGACAGAGGACCGCAGCACCAGTCATGAGGACCACAAAGGCATGGTCAAGAGAAGCAGAGGAAAACCTACAGGACTGCTTTGAGTCAGTGGACTGGACAGTATTCAGGGACTCCCCTTTGAATCTGAATGTACACACCACAGTTGTCACTGACTGTGTGGATGAGTGTGTGCCTCGAGAATTTAATAGACATACCTAAACCAAAAGCTATGGATAAACCAAGAGATTCACAGTCTGCTGAGAGCTAGATCCGTGGCATTCAAGATTGGTGATCCAGCAGTATACAAGAACTCTAGGTACAACCTATGAAAGGTTATTTTAAAAGTGAAAAAAAAACAATTCTGATTGAGGCTAGAGATGGAATCGGATGTATGTCAGCTCTGGCAGGGTTTGTAGGCTGTTACTTCCTACAAGGCAAAACCTGACATCATGAATTGCTATGATGTTTCACTCTCAGATGAGCTCAGCGCACTTTATTCACACTTTGAAAGGGAGAATAAAGCTACATCCTGTGCACATCTCTGCAGCGTCTGGTGGCCCTGTGATCTCTGTCTTGGATGCTGATGTCACAACATATAATCTTGCAAGGCATCAGGCCCCAATAGTATACCTGGTAGGGCACTGAAAACCTATGCCAGCCAATTGGCAGGAGCTTTCAAAGACATCTTCAACCTCTCACTGCTGCTGTCAGAGGGTCCCATCTGCTTCAAACAAGCAACAATCACACCAGTGCCCAAGAAGAGCAGACTGAGCTTGTGGCCAAAATCAACCTCTGCCTAAGCAAGGACTGAACCCACAGCAATTTGCCTACCGCCACAATAGGTCCATAGGGGATAGACTCTCACTGGCTCTTCACGCAGCCTTGGATCACCTGGTCAATAGCAATATTTCCATCAGGCTGCTGTTCATGGATTACATCTCAGTGTTGAAAACCATCTACTGATAAACAAGCTCCAGAACCTGGGCCTCTGTACCTCTCTCTGCAAATAGATCCTTGACTTCCTCTTTGGGAGACAACACCACCTCCTCTTTGCTGACAATCAATACCAGCTCACCTCAAGTATGCAGCTTCAGCTTAATGCTCTACTCTCTCTACACACATGACTGTATGGGTAGGCACAGCTCAAATGTTATCAAACATTTTCTGATGACACAACTGTTGTTGGCAGAATTTCAGATGGTGACAAGGAGATGCACAGGAATGAGATAGATCAGCTTATTGAGTGGTATTGCCACAGCAACCTTGCACTCAACATCACTAAGACCAAGGACTGGATTGTGGACTTCAGGAAGGAGAAGACAAGGGAACACACACCAGTCCTCATCGAGGGATCAGAAGTGGAGAGTGTGAGCAGTTCCAAGTTCCTGGGTGTCAAGATCTCTGAAGATCTGTCCTGGGCCCAACATATTGATTCAATT
>JAUOBT010051682.1:0-15413 GCA_032362145.1 Hypanus berthalutzae
TTTAAGGATAAAGGGGAAGCCTTTTAGGACCGAGATGAGGAAAAACTTCTTCACACAGAGAGTGGTGAATCTGTGGACTTCTCTGCCACAGGAAACAGTTGAGGCCAGTTCATTGGCTATATTTAAGAGGAAGTTAAATATGGCCCTTGTGGCTAAAGTTATTGGTGGGGTATGGAGAGAAAGCAGGTACAGGGTTCTGAGTTGGATGATCAGTCATGATTATACTGAATGGTGGTGCAGGCTTGAAGGGCCAAATGGCCTACTCTTGCACCTATTTTCTATGTTTCTATGTTTAAACATCTTCAGCAAGCTTGATATTCTAGTAATATAATACAGGGCATCTCCAATTGCTAACTATTTTTTTATATATTACTACAGGTTGAACAAAGTAATACTGAGGTTGTTGGCAAGTTCAGTAAATGTTGACCACAACCGAACAAGCACGTGATGTGACATCAATCAAGGAACTGATGTAGTAACAAGCTAATTGGGATAAAGTATTCTCCTATACTTTTAGCTTAGCATAATGTCCCGGTTTCTTATAACATGCATTCAATACCACGTGGCAGAGAAAAGCATTCTCATTATTGATGTCAACAGGGAAAAGGGACTGAATTAATAAGGGTGAAGCAAATGAGACCCTCTTGAGCAAGGAACATGCAAACATTTGGGAATGCAGTGGAAGGATTAATTGAAAGAGAAAACAACCCAGACAGTTTATACAAATTGCTCAGTTTATGGTGGCATTAGTGTAACATTGTCTTGATATTTCTTTCAGAGTATTACATAGCATGTGTAACATAACCCATCCACACTATCCACTACTTCCTTCTGCCAACACAACACAATATTCATTATCTAATAATTTGAATGCAATACTTTCTAGACTATTGTTTTGCCTCCATCGCATTCCTCCACTCTATGTAACATCCACTGCACTAATTATAATCCTGTACACGCCAATAAAATATGTTTTATCTTCTCTGTCTCCTGTATAGGACGACATTATGTTAAAATGCTTTAAACAAAGACCTAGTTGGAAACTTCAGTTTTAACTTCTACTACAAATAATCCATTCTTTGGCTAATATATATAATATATTGTCAGGCATCTATTTTTATAGGGAATTTGGATATTGTACATGAGGTATTGAGCAATCACAATTTCTTATAGATACATGACAGTACACACCAATCAATGCAGTGATGGAGTGACTTTGATGGGATAAAAATCTAGAATAGTAAATTAAAGATGGTAATAGTTGATTTTAAAAAGGCAAATATTATCATTTTCATCAGTAATTCTTTGCAGAAATAATAAGTTGATATATTTTACCTTGCCCAAAGGTTTGACTTACCAAATAATAATTCAGACAGAAATGCTAAACTGAACCAAATACAAAGCAGGAACAATTCTAGCACTTTCTGTACAAAACTGCCACATTTCCTGATCACTTATTAATTATGGCATGATTGTATCACAACCAGTAGTACCGCAATGATATTATCAACTCTGTAGCTGCTAATATGCCCTTGGAAATTAACAGAATGTCTTGGGTGTAACTACACAACATCAAGATAAAAAGGAAAGACTAAGGCAGCAAACTCCCCATAAGGTTATAAACCTCCTCAGGTTTGAATTTATGATCCTATTTGAGTAGGTTGTTATTTTTGCTCCCTGGGAATCATTTCCCACTATCTCTCCTGATGCCTCTCTCTGTAATTTGCAGGGGTAGGATTAAATGATCACCCCAACTGTAATGAAAAGGATCTACAATTCGTAGAAATTAAAAGCAAAAAGGGTCAAAATGTCTTTACCCACATGACGGTGATACCAGGTCTTTTGTCTGTACAAAATGTGGAAAATTATTTAATGTTGTAGTTCGCGTTTATTATATGTCACTGCTCAGGTTTTAAGTGGCGCAGTTGGATATCCAGATTAAAGAGGGAAGAATAGTTTCTTTTTTTTATCTTTTATTAACCACAATCAGATGCCTGCAATCAATTTGACCTTTTCTGCTGAAATATGCTTCCAGCTCTTTGTAGGTTTGTTTTATGTACAACTGAATTAATCTTGTGAAGGAAGCTTAAATTTTAAAAACATGAGCTGATAAGACTGTCACTTCAGCATTTATATGTAGTTCTTTGGATCCTTACTGTTCTGCGATTCACTTGAACTGCCCACTTGTCATGGCAAGGACATCTGAATGAGATCACACACATGACCAAATTTAACAAATGAACTGGCGATGATGTACACGTCCTACAAAATAACAAGACTAAGCTGAATACCCGGTATTCTTTTGGTTTACCTAATTAATAAATGGAATACTGTACTTGTATAGTGGAGACAGTCTTCTTGCAAAGGGATATAGTTAAGAAAGAAGTGACTACACCTTAGAGCATACCTTCACATAAAAAAATCAGCCTGAATAGTACAATGTCTACAGCTTGATATGATTTCATCAAGTTTGTTTTTATGGAAAGTTGGAAGTAATACCTGAAGGTAGTCAGGAGCAACCCTATGGAAGGATCTGAGAGCAGCTTCAACTGGGTGATGGTGCAAGTCTTTATGTCAATCAGGATGAATCAAAAGAGAGAGCAAGTACATAACCTTCCAAAGCTCACTGACTGACACAATGTCTGACTGTATATCTACTGCTGAGGCAGACAGATGAACAATCACATTGTGTTGATAGGATGAGAAATGTACTGGTGGCATTTAATCATATTTTAATAATTTTCTATGGAAAAGGCCCTTCTGCCCCACTGAACTGCACCAATCAGTAACCCACTGATTTAACCCAAGCCTAATCACAGGACAGTTTACAATGACCAACTAGCCTACTAACCAGCATGTCTTTGGACTGTGGGAGGAAACCCATGCACACATGAGAAGGAACATACAAACTTGCTTACATGGACACCGGAATTGAACACCGAACTCTGATGCCCTGAGCTGCAATAGCATGGCGTCTCAAGCGCCCTAGCAACGGTACACTTTTTTCTGCAAAAACAAATATAGTATGTTCTGTTCTATTTTAGACAGTAAAAAAATGAAGTTCATTGGAAGTCTGAGAAAAGAAGTTGTTTTTTTTTCTCAGTGCATTCAATGTCACTAAGATTTTTACTGTATTGAGTCTGCTTGATGATCATTTGCTTCCTGAGGCACTGAAATACTGGACCTGACATCCCAGGTGACATCCTGTACAAGTTCAAATCAGGTCTGCAGTTAGGGATGAATTTTTAAAACATTTTCTTGGCCTGCCTGCTGGAATTTCAGCAGAAACACTCGGAAACTCCAAGGGAATTCATCTTCATTACTTTTACACACCGTTCCCTGCACTATTAAACATCAAAAAGGCTGCTCAAGGTGAAGAGGATGGATCCAGCTTGCAAATGAATACAAGACTACAATATAAATTGATCTGTACCCCAGATAGTGAAATCGGAATGGGAGGAATTTGAATGGCTCACTTTCAACTACACACCAGTAGATACTCGTAATATTGAGAATGAATCTGTTTTGTTTAAAGTGCTAAATGACCAACTTAAATTTGCCAAGACTGACACAGAATTCAAATATACCTGCTTTAGTTTTAGTGTTGGGAGTCTTCCCACTTTTTTTTTACTTCTATGGACTGTGGATATGTAGCAATGCTCACATATACTGCTAATTTATGTCATTTTCTTTCTTTCTTTCTCAACCATGCTTTTCCATGAAATAATGGCCAGAAGAGCATACTGAAATGGAAATGTCTTGATTTTATCTGGAGCTATCAATTTTAAAGGATGTTTATGAGTCCAATGCATTCTGAAAGCAATCCCGAGGATAACCAACAGTTCTGGATGTCTTGATCAAGTTTGGGTAAGCAAATTCTTTTGAAAATATTGCTTCATTCTTCTGGAGAAAAAAATAAAACTGCAATGCTGAATTAAAGGGAGTAAAACTGGAGAAATGTATGAAAACTAATTATCTGAATTTGGCTGATATCCTTGTCACTTTCTGATCCCTTGCACATCACGGACAGTGAACCATTCAAGAATGCAAAAGAAGCTTCTAAAAAACTTGAGTTGACGCACTGAGAAAGACTGGCCTATGCTGGCTCTCACCTTCCTTTTGTTGGAGAGCACCAGTCCCTACCCCTCCGTTACAACTGGACGTCCCACTGGGAATAGACATTGGCCCCAATATGAAGTCCGTAGTCAAGATGAGTGGGTGAGCTGAAAACTCAATCACTGTTCCAGAAATATGATTTAGGATTTGTTTTAATCTCAAGTACCTGATTTTACTTCCAGTAGCTGATTTCTTACAGATTCTAAGCAGGAATTTACTTAAGATTTTATTGAGATACACAATGGAAAGTTTGGTTCCCAAGGAATTTGTGTGTAATTAGAAGGGGGTGAGTCTGTGTTGCTTAATCTTTCCTTATACAATTTGTAGGAAACATATTTGATCCTCCTGAATCCACAAGGAAAAGAAAATGGCAGAAATACTCATTCCTTTGGGACCGATGTACTTCACTGTTGGCTTGGCAATAAATTCACCACCTCTTTGTGTGCCTCATTAAAATCTGATAATAATATACTGAAGCCCACACGATATGGTAGCAACAACTCACCAACCATAGTTGCTTGATCAGTTTGCCTGGCATTTTCAAAACTGGCAAATAATTTGTTTCACACACAAACTAAGGTGAGAAATTGTGGCTGCAAAACAGCAGTCCATTCATCAAGGAACTGCCTGAAAAATCCTTCAGTTACGTTTTCAGAAACAACATTGAAGCTTCCAAAGACAATTTCAAGCTCCAATGTAGTCATAAAAAATAAAAACAAAATGAATCATTGCTGGAAGTATCTCAGAGATTGTTTAGCTATTATTTGATGAAGAGGACCAAAATTTACACCATCCAGCTGAAGATTGCTTTGGAAGAGTTTTCATTCACTCACACACCCTCTCCTCCACCTTCATCAGTTTTCTCTCCTCCTCATAACTTTGACTGCAGATTTCCACCAGCCCCTGCTTCTATTCCTTATCTGAGCTCAGGTAGTTTTTAAGAACTCTAATCTATCACTGAGCTTCAAATGTGCCCGTTCCTATTGTCACGATATGCATATACGGTACAGAAGTCATTGAAAAAGAACAATTCAGAATATTTGCTATTTACATTTCCATCTCAATTGCATTGAATCAAATTGCTATCCCAGTTAAGATTAGATGAAAATTCAGAGAGTGAGAATTACACACTGGACCTTTTGGTCTGGATCACTCAGTGTGTCAGTAGTAAGGTAACCAAGAAGCAATGTAATCACAGGAGTTTAAAATGAAAAACTTGGAGGCAGAATGTTGTGTGAGGAGAATAAGAGACTTCAGTGAAAATAGTAGATGAGTGGATCTAGAAAAATGGATCAAGCACAGAGAGAACTGGGGGACATATCTTCATTTTTCATTGAGTGTAACTGGACAGATTAAGAAAGAGCTTAAAAAACAAAGGGAATCCAGGCTTTTATAGGCAAGGCAACATAGTGTAAGAACAACAAAATCATGTGTCACCTTGGATCTTTATAAAACACAGCTCAAGCCGTCACTGGAATTGGCCGCCACAATTCAGAAAACTGTAAAAAGCTTTAGAGAGCAGGCCGAGGTGATTTATTAATATGATAGACTGGGGCTGTTCCACTTGGAACAGACAATGATCCATGGAGATCTGTTAAAGGTATTTAAAATCATAAGGGTTACAGACAGGGCAGATCTGGAGGACAAAGAAGTCAAGAACTAGAATGAAAGTGTTTGAGTCTGGGATGCACTGCACCACTTATAGTGTAGAAAACTCTAACATTCATGAAGCTGGATATGTATCCAGGTGGAAGAGTTTGCAGGGCTATGGGGAGAGGGTGGGTCTATACTATCTGCCTGGTTTCCTTTTGCATAGAAACGATCTAGACCCAACTGGCTGAATAGCATCCTTCTGTGCTTTAAGCATTCTCTGATTCTGTGAGAATCTTCAATCATAGAGTCATAGAGCACTATGGCATAGAAACAGGTCATTCAGTCCATCCAGCCCATGCTAGCCAGGTCTTCTGCCTTGTCCCATGTATCTGCACCTGGACTACAGACCTTCAAAGCTCTCTCATCCATGTACCTATCCAATTTTCCCTTAAACATTACAATTGCACTTGCACCACCCTCTTCATTGTGGTCACATTTTCTATATGACTTATTTATGACTAATATTTCAGATTAGCTATTAGCAGCCCGTCATTGAAAAGAAAAAAAAATAAACATTTCAAAATATAAAATACTTTCAATGCATACATTCATTGATTATGGACCCCAACAATCTCATGGATTTATCGGTTTGGGATTGTCAGGCCTAATGATATCTCCACAGCAGAGGTCGAGATAAATCAGGTGGATTTAAAAATGTTCAGCTTTCTTCTCTGTAAGATCTTGCTAGCTTTTCCAAATATAACCAAAGATAAACCTTAACCAAGTTAGAACACATCAGCTGAAAAGAACCCAACAGCCTTCCAACTGAATCAAACAATTAAAGCCTGTTCTATTGTTCATAAAAGACCTGGCATTTTTTAGACCTACAGTTAGTGTTCTTGTTCTTGCACACAAACTTAAAAGACGGCTGATGAAAATAGTTTTGAATGTGATCAATAATAACACTGATTCTCTACAGGACCAACGAGCTTTGTTCAACTTTGAAGCTTCAAAATTACAGCTTATAAGTATGCATTTCAAGGTGTCATACTTGAAAAGAAAGATAAAGGACATCACTTCAAAGAACATTGTACAAAAGTGTGAGGAATTTATGGATACTGAACTCAGATCATCAATAAGACAATAGTAAGTTCAGTAAAAACATTTGTATTTCGATATGAAGGCAGTAACTTCTTGCATCCACCCTAGCACCTTATCATTTCACAACAGTGAGTGTACATGGGATTTTAGCTACCTTTTAGTAAAATGTATACAATTGTGCTACAACAGATATTGTGCAGGCAGAAAAAGAATATCATGCTTAAGCATCTGAAAGCTGATCTGCACCTATTCCTTGGGTAATCAACAAACTAACTGTTCAGTAAAAGTGGATGACAGTGTTGAAATTTGCCCGAAGTTAAACATTATGATGACCGTAAATGCATCATAGGGTGTGATATATCGGCAAATATATTCTTTAAAGTGGTGAGGTCTGAATCCCTTACATGCTGTTGTAAGGCAATCTTGGGAGGTATATCTTTTGATTAAACAGTGTCTGGGTAACTAACAACGCTCAGTGTTCAGAGTACAAATCTCATTCATTGCAAAGGCAGTTGGTATCTGCACAGTTGGCACTCAGCTTGCAGTCTTTGCTAGGGCAGGTAGGTTAAGTGGAGGGTGACTTTGAAAACAGGAAGAGCAGTAGGTTAACTTACCACCAAAGGAAATTCTGCTCTGTTTATTTATGCCTCCTCTTACTCCACCTTGCAGGCACAATTTGCCTCATGTACTTTGATCCGATTGTATTTCACAGAATTCAGCATTGTGCCCTGCTCGGTTGCTGCAAAAAGCCATTTAATACGTGACAGAAATATGACAGTGGTCAGAAAGTCAAAGAAAATCCTTCATCCTGAAAGAATTGAAAAAAGTGATATCATAGAACAGTAGAGGTTATATGTTGGATTATTCAAGGTATTTTCATGGCATTGAAATACCAATATTAGCCAAATCTACATTGTTATTTTAAATAGTAATTTTTAATGTACTTCACCATTCCTGTGCAGAGTCTGTAATTTTGCTCTTACCGCCTCAAGATAATTTAAGCTTTAAGCACAGCAAAGGTTGATTATGTGAGACCATGCATTCAATCCGCTCACCTACGAGCTCAGAAAAGTTGCGTGAGGGATTAAAATTTGGTTCACAAAATTTAAATTGATCCTTTATAATACTTTCATTATTAAGTTGAGAATATATTGATATAATTTCCAACATATATTGGTTTTTGACTTCCGAAGCAAGCTCCCCACTTCACACAAAACATTTTAAAATTGCGAAGATTTGCAGTGCAGCGAAAGCAGTCGAAATTGGTTCATAATGTGCCAACAATTCCAGGAAGAAACTTCTGTGACCCTACCTGGACCTGATATAATTCAGGGGCTAGTTCTCAGCTAATGCATCAATTACTATCTGAGTAAACTGCTTCCTGCCTGGAAGGCTGCAATGGGTAACTGCATTCTTTTCAAGTACGTATTTGGATATTCTGACGTCTAATTCCAACACAATCGACAGCTTTGTATTATTCAACTGGAAAGTATGTAACACTAAAGCAAATACTGGATTATATCTGTACACCCTTTATTTCTGTGTTACCTACCATCTCCCACTAATGCCACACCTCCCACTTGTAGGAAAAAATATATTTTCCCCTGGTCTACAATATGCTAAGTGGCTCAATTGCATAATAGCACTTCAAAGGAACAAAATTTTAGTGTTTCATTTCTACTCAGCCCAGAATTGTTGTCATATTTTGAGAAAAATTATTGTCTAAAATATTATCATCACAGTAGTACTAAACATGCTACATAGCAAAAAAATGCATCTTGCACTCTGCTTTCAGAATTTGGTTTTGTTGACTGAAATAGAACTGAGTTTCCTATGCCGAGCAGAGGTGCAAAGTGGTGTGTTTAGTGCTAATGATAGGATCAATTTTTAGGTATGTGTTTACTATGTGATACAAGTACACAATCATCTTCTGCCTGAGGCTAGCTGAGTACAGCAATTGATCGTACTTGTCAACCCTACAAACTGAGATCTCTCAATCTGAATTAAATGAAAAGTGAACATTCATATCTTGAAATCTAAATAACTGCAAACATCTGAAATGCAAAGTCTAACATTACCTCCAAGATTATTCCAACTATCTTCTGCAACAAAGAAATTAGAACAAAATCTCACGTAGCCAGAAATAGTTTTTAAACGGGTACCATTGTTTACATTTAATTTCTCATTGAAATGCATCATGCCAACAAAATAAAAGGGATACTGCAGCTTTAAGCAATCACATGGCTTCCCTTTTCATAAACTAGTAACACAGAAACTTGGAAACACCAATAGTACAGAATGCTGGAAAGGCCTTCCCTGGATCAATTTCAAATGGCATCATTCTCGTGACTAGTTAACAATTCTGGCCAAGTTCCACTACAGCACAGGAAAAGCCTTCACCAGGTTTTGTAAGTATATTGGACTCAGTGCAGAAATATAGTTATGTGCACACATAATACACAATCAAATGGAAAGTGAGGAATTATATATTTACTTGAACGTACATGACAGATACAATTGTATTAGTTTCCACAATTAATATATTATGGTGATAGTCAACATGGGCCTAAACGTTAGTGAGATATATTTCTGAAATAGAATTGTTCTAAGATAAAGATCCTTAAACTTTAATGTAAAACTGCCCCTTTTATTATAAGTGTGCAGCTTATTTGCTAAATGTTTGCTCAGCTAGCCAATGGGCTACGGTCCACCTGTTAATTAGCCAATGGTCTACAGGCATATTACATTATTTACTGGTAGTCTACAAATAGTATACAGGTAATTTATATTATCCACCCAGTAAAACCACAGACAGCTTTACATACGTGAGGGAAAGGTACCTGCATAAATAAACATCATTAAAAGCATAACATATGTAAACACTACATCAGCTAAACATGGAGGATTAAAAATTGGAAAATCAACAGTAACCGAACTAACAGTTCTGACAGCAAATATGCACCAGCGCCCTGCAGCCAACAGAGGGAAAATATCAGTATGGACTCACAAAAAACAAATACTTGTCAGCACAGAACCTATACGCGATGTTTTATAGCCTGTGCACAACCTGTGCAGGGCAAAGTTTATTTGTTCTGTTCTGGTTAGAGGCAGTGCGCTGTTTAATGGTGGCATGCCACGTCAAAATTTGAAGAGGAAGTGGACGAAGAGTATCACCAGTAGCCATAGTGATGGAGTCATTCCTGCAGGTGCGCGGTTATTCCCATCAAGCACTGCTCCAGGACCTGCGGATTGACAAGCACATATTACCAGCTTAGTGACATGCGCCAGCTTTTGAATCTCACAGTGATGTAGACTGTAGCTCACTCTGACCTGAAATACCTCTGAAAGGTGCTTGAAACCTTTAAAGTCACTGCATGTTAAGGAACAGTGGGACAGAAATTCATCCTTAGTCACAAGTCTAAATTCACACTGCAATGGCAGCTGTTGAATCTGCTTCCAAACAGCAAGCTTAACAAATGCTTTTGGAAATGAAGTTATATCTCAGGACTGCCCAGATGGTCTGTCAATTGTATTTCCTCGAACTTCTGGAAAAATAATTGAAGTTCTACATTTCTCTGTCAAATTTCAGATCAAAATATTTCAAAGAAGGAGGTGATAGCTTGTGGTATGGTTTAAGTTATGGCATGCTCCAGTTCTACTGGATCCCATCTGTTCTCTCATGATAATCCCACAGCTTTATTTACCTACTGCAACACACATGCAATGAGCTGTCCTGAGGCCTTCTATCATGAAACAGAGTGGACCTCTAGGTCAGATTCGTCCTGAGATGGTATAACCTGAAACCATGTCCTGTTGGTTTTCGATACCTTGTAGTTGTCAAAAACTGATTTCACTGTATTGTGATAATCAGTGACATCAAGAACATGGATTAAATAATACATTTTGTTTACGATATCTCTTAATTAACTAGGCATCACTCACAATTTTAGTTACTATTTATTTGTTTCTTTTTCTAATTTGTCTGCTTATATTCTTGTTTGTATTTTACCATTAATTAATTAAGATATCTAAATTATATTTCATCAATATTGTTCATGCTCCATTAATATTAATGTTAATTTATTAATATTTCAAATGAATGGGGCCACACTGAGTGCCATCAACGGCTGAAGTAATGCTGAAGGGGTGAATGAGAAGCGCATCCTGCTGCTCAATTCATTAAACTTCACGAGCAGTCACTCAGCACTGCAGTGCAGCAAGAAGTCGGACGTGCCAGCACTTGACCTTCAACAATCCCATACTCTGCAGTGTGCAGATGCGGAAGTTCAAGGCATGCAGAACAACAGAGGATTGATAGGTGATAGTTCCACTGGAATGCTGCCAATAATGACACACAACCTACTCCATTTTGTATTTAAATACAAAATGAAAACTTAATACTTTGTGGAGGATTATGGGTGGGACAGTTCTCCAAACTGATTGGAACAGTATTTAAGAAGAAGCAACTGCTTGATCTAAAAAAGATAATTGAGCTAGCTGTCTGGAAATTAATTCCTGGTTATTAGAACTTACTGCAGCAGGTCTTCAAGTTATCTCCATTGAAATCAATGGAATGGATGTTGGATGCTGAGACTAAGTTAATATGACTACATGGAGCACTTAGCACTAGACAAGGGAATTCTAAGTAAGGACCCTGAAGAATTAAATGATTGCTTTGCGACAAGCTGGATAATGCAATCATTCTGTATTCTCTGCTGAAATTATCTCCAAAAATAGCCTTCTTCAGAAACCAGACGCTGATCTCAGAAGACCTCCTCAAACTTTTATATTGGATGTTTACTATTTAATTGGTGGTAAATTATTTTCAATCAACAGTATATTCCCTTTTCCAATAACAAGCAGAGACAACTAATTAGCAATCAATGACATTAAATACTATTCTTCAAGCAGACTTTATTTGATATAATTTCCCCTTCAATCTGAACTCCTACCAATTAGGTCATTGTGTTGAGGGTTGTTTAAGAGAAGATTTTTAAAGGAAAATTATGACTTTTATATGGTCTGTAGCTAAAAGAATGAAGGGCCAGTTTGACTAATTAAGCCTCACCCAAGCAAAATCTTTAACGCACCCTCAGAAGTCTTTCAGTGATGACATTTTCATCTTTACTGTCAATACTGAGAGACTATGAAAATTCTGTCATTGTGTAAAATGTATTTTTACCATGCCATCAGAATGATAGCTTAACACATTGATAAACTGCATAGCACTTCCAGCCACCATGTTTCACCTTCACATACTACCCTTAAAACACAGAATTAAGAAGTGTTTCTATTTTAGTGATAGGATATGAAGGGAAAACATATGAGTTACCTCATGTCACAAGACTGGTCAAAATCTGCCAATGTCAAGATTACTTAACTTTAAGTGATATGGTTAGACTGTGGTAACAATGGGTACAAATGCATATGGCGTTCATGTAAAATTCCCTTTTCTGCTGTACGAGCAGCAATATCCATACATTCAAATGAAAACAGTAAATAAATTTTCAATATCTGTTTTTGCTATAATTGTAGAAGGAGAATCAATTAAGCATTTGAGCCTATTACCCCACAGTTAAATTTAAAAAGCCAACATCTGTTATTCCACAATGGCGTAGCAATTGCTGGAGCAGTTCAACTTGTGGCAAACACAGTGGATAGGAATTTTGGCCTCGGCTGTAAAGTTGCTGCACTTTTTCAACACAAGCTGCTAGAATTGCAAACTGATAACATCGCAGCAAGTCAAACGACTGTTTAGTAGCTCTTGAGCTTTGGCTTCAATGGCCTGTCATCTTATTCAATACAATCTGAGGACAAAAACAAGAGAAGCCACAGAAAAAGATGGGAGAGGAGCTAAATGGAGTGTCAAAAACAAGTAAGATGAAGGTAATGAAAGAAAATCTGTTAAAAAGAATAAAAGAGACAATAAAGTAAAAATATATAATAAATACTGCCAAATTTTCATCACACTCATTATAAGTTGACTGACGATTTTGTGCAGCAAATGATGGAGTAAACAAATTATTCAGCAGCTTGTGATGATTCACAACTTATACTGTTTTCACTCAGTCAAAACAGGTTGCTTGGAATATGATGGTGGGTAGGTCGTGCATTAACAATGAACAAGCCATTACTTTTCCAGCAATTCCTCAATCATAAACTCTATAACATATTCTTACATATCCAATAAGTTTTAAATTAAATTATCCTTTCACATAACATCTGAAAAAAAAATCATTTTGACTAACCAAATCATGCCTGGCAAGATCAGTCCTCTGCAAAATCATTACAAAATCTTGATTGATCTTACCAGGAATTTGGCCATAATTCTTTTCTATGAAGAATGTTTAAAACAGTTTCAAAAAGCTCTATACCACAATGATTATTTTTAAGTATTTTAGAGCAAAGTCTGAAATGGTTCAATGCTACTGATGAAAACTTTAAACACATACAGTACATGCACATGTTTACAATGCATTCAAGTACAGCAAACTAAATGACTAAACCAGGTCACTACAACTCTGCTAATTGGACTAGATGAATGGAAACACTACAAAGCAACAGACATTTTAAAGGGATTTCCATATTGGGAATTAATTAATGGAGCAAATTTACTTAGAAGCTTTCAAGAGGCAACAACAGTAGACCAATTTATTTTGTTAATGCGTTAATTTATTTGCTAGAACACCAGCATCTAGTTTAGTATTCTTGGATCTCACAGACTGTTAAGTTGTAGTGCAGTTATAATTTGGTTCATGCATTTTTAACTTCTTTCATTTTACAAACCTTTCCAATTTGCAAGAATTGTGGAAGTTTTCTCTTCTAAAAAAATTGAAGAAAGCAAAAAGCTTATGATAAACAATTAAAATGTAAAGTAAGTTGCAACAAGAGTGTGGGGGTAACTTCAATACAAGATTTCAGTATTAGTCATATGACACTGGATGAGATATCCAGATCTATATACATGCATTCAAAAATCGAAGGTCCAGTGCTATGAAAAGTGCTTTTAGAGGTACCCAAGTGAATAATTTAATGTGTTATAGACAAAACCAGAGCAATCAATCCTATTTTCCTTACAGTAATGGCAACCCAAAATGAAACAAGAGCAGACATCTGACCATCAACCCAACAGGATGGTTGACAATGATGAATTTATTGCTGGGTGAATATACCAAGCAATTCCAGGCAACTTAGTTGTCGCCTTTATCTAAGGATCAGAGCACAGAATGTCCAGTCCTACAATGTTTACCTGCCAATACACTGCATGGTCATTATAGGATTCAGTTTAATACACAAGTTAGCAAGGTAATTGATTGTGGGGATAATTGGCTTACAAATTTTGAACACCAGAGGAAGTTCTCTCCACCCTTTTTGAAGTGCCTAGTTAAGACTGTTTCCCATGCATTTCGCAGAACAGGTGCTGACAAAATTTACAGCAGTGTCTGCAAATCTTATTATTTCACTTAAGAATAGAAGAATATTTTACAAGGTACCAAGTTTAGAAACATCTCTGTTAACCATTCAGCCTGTGGGCTCCCCTTTCTCACGCAAGAGCTATTCTACCAAATGTGCTATCAAAACAAATGGCCGTTTACTATTGCTTGAAAATAAATTTCAGCAGGAAGAGGGTCTGAAAGTCTTGTGCCACACTGTGAGTTCTGACTGCTCAGGACTGATATAATGATGTCTAAAGAACTGGATATTCAATTCAAGAAGCATGTATCACTTCAGGCTGCAGACAGAATGAATAATTGTCAACAGAAAAAGTTGATTGCAAATTGTTCAAAATAGTTAAAAATGTTAATGATTAGTTCACAAAAAGATTATTCATATTGAAGTATACGTTTTTAAACAACAACAAATCATAAAAAAGGATGTTTGCAACAATATCAATGTAAAAGATGAAAAAAGCAAAGCTTGAATTAATGTCGATGGTTTTGCAAGAACTGTTACTTAAAATGTCTGATTCTTTATTTGTTATATCTTTCCCTCTCTAGACAGCATGTAGTTAAACTCCCAAATAATATGACTGACATCTTCAAACTTTCATCAGCAAAATTCTTTATCTAACTTTGAACAAACTGCACTGCAGGTGCTATTCATCTCCTTCTGGGTTTGCACCAACTTCATTTTCTTTAATGGAAAAACCACAGATGAATGATTAAATGAAATACTTACCTAAACAACATGAATTTCTTCATAAATAAAATTGAATTGAATGTTTGCCATACATAAAAACACAACTTTTTCTTGCACCGTGCACCCATTCCATCCTAAATCAATGTAACCTCCATTTTTCCATGGACTCCTGCAGTGTGAACCGCTATTATGGTTAAAATATTAGACTGGTTATGTTGGATACCTGCTGCTAACTGGATGTAATGACAGTAGACTCCTGGAGTTCCAGTACAAGTCTTTACCAAGCCCAGAATGATTGATAGCTGTTAGATTTTACGGGTTCCTTTGCTCAAAATGATTTAGGTATGTTACTATTTTTTAAGGTCTGCCTTTTAGTTTTCAGAATTGCATTAGTGCCATGTGGTATTAAGGGTAATGCTTCCTTTCATCATTAGAACCTATGGTCTAAGCTTATTCCAAGTCTT
>JAUOBT010052149.1:0-10234 GCA_032362145.1 Hypanus berthalutzae
TCTACAACCACTCTTTGCCTTCTGTGGGCAAGCCAGTTCTGGATCCACAAAGCAATGTCCCCTTGGATCCCATACCTCCTTACATTCTCAATAAGCCTTGCATGGGGTACATTATCAAATGCCTAGGTGAAATACGTATACGCTACCTTAACTGCTCTTCCTTCAGTGTATCGTTCAATAATTGCAGTATGTCAAACATTTGAGATACTCATTTGATAAATTCATTGTCACTAAATCCCTTGGAAGTTTTATTCTTGGGGATTTTTAAGTTTATTTGCAAGTCTAGAAGTGAAGCTAGATTGAATGATTTTATTCTCCTGCCATTTACTACTTTCCGTTATTCAGCATTCTTTGTGTACAATTCCCACATGTATTCCTTCATTTGCAATTTTATTTTTGCACTGCATTCCATCATTTACACTTCTGGCGATGTTACAGCAGAAGGGGAAAGGGAATCCTAAAATAATGTAAAAAGTCAAGTGAACAGTAGCAAAAGAACAATTTAGTAAGATGAAATCATGTAGCTTTGTCTCTTGGAATAAATCTTCTTTCTACATTTCAGCAAGAAATCTGTTACTGAGGTCTGTTCAACATACAGCACAAAACACAATATTTAGCCCAACTAGTCTATATACTAGATACTTCTCAACACTCATCCAGCCCAATCATTAAAAACTGCTGCTTTCTTCTTCAATCTGAAGGAGGCTCAATGGGCTGAATGGCCTAATTTTGCTCCTATATCTTTTTTTTATCTTACCTCTCCATAAAGAGTTAATAATCTTCACCCATCAGGCTCCTGAACCAAAATGGATAACTTCACCCATCTCAACACTGAACTAATTCCACAACATATAAACACACTTTAAATGACTCTACAAATTGTGTTATGATTTGTTTTTCTCTGTATTTGCAGTTTCTCTTCTCTTGCATGTCGATTATTTGTCCATTTTTGTTTGTATGTAGCTTTTTGTTGATTCTATTGTATTTCTTTGTATCTACTATGAATGCCCACAAGGAAATGAATCTCAGGGTAGTATTTGGTAAATAAATTTACTTTGAACTTTGAAATCCAGTTATACTGCTGTTACTCTTTTCTGCAGTAATCCAAACTGCAAACAATGGGAAGGAAAGATTCTTCTGAATTCCTCTTTGAACTTAAAAGTAACCGTCTTATTTTTATAATCACTATTTCTGTTCTTCCCCTACAAGTAAAAATATATTCCTTAAATCTACCTTATTAACCTACTTCATGTTGGGAAACTCTGTGACATCACTCCCTTTTCTACATTTGATTTTTCCTGATAAATATACCGCAACTCCAACTTTCAGTGTTATTCTTGTAATTACTCTTGTATTACTCTGCATCTTTTCTAATGCTTCTATATCACTTTAATATGAGCATTTACTAGCCCTGGGGGAGTGTAGAAGGATTTCCAATAACATAATGCCTTTCAACACATCAGCACATCCCAAAGAACTGTACAGGCAGTATTTTGTAAGCACAGTCATTCTTGCAATGCAGAAAACATGACAATCAGCTCATGGTGACCAAGAGCACCCAATTTTCTGGCCACTTTTTTTCAGAATAAGACTGCACATAATATCAGTATCCTAAAACATCCTTTCCCAAATGAAACCCAAAAACTTACTTTCATTTTTACTAGTGTCCCTCAAAACTGGCTTAACATATGTCACTTTCAGTTTGTGAGCATGTTCTCTTGTGAGCATAATAACTTTTTTAAATATTATCTATACATCAACTTTTACAGTTTGCACTGCTTAGCCTGGAAAATAGATTTCACTACCCTTTAGTGAGTAGAGGCATTTTTTCCAAATCATGTGCCCCAAAAATTATCCCAAAAATTGGGTGTAACATGTTTAGAAAGGCATCAGTGCATGGTTGTGTTAATTTGAGATTTGTCTGAGAACCAATAGAAGTTCTTTGATTCTCATGGCTACCGCAAATTTGCTGTGTAACAATCAGAAAATGAAGTTCCCTTCCCCACAGTCATATTGAGACCAGACACATTGTGGGGTGATGTATATTTTTGCTTGCTGAAGAGGCATAGAAAGAGCACCAACATTTTCAAAGAAAAATATTTCAATATTAGCCAATGAAATACAAGGAGCAATTCAAAAAATGAAACATTATGAATCACTTGACAATTCAAGGTAATTCTTCACAGCACCCAAATCTAGTTCATTAGGATCTGCGCTCAAAAAAACACACACACACACACTTCCTACATTCCCCACAGTTATCTGTCCAGCAAAGAGTTCAAGCCCACAGATGTGTAATAAATATATATTTGATTTAAAAAAAGTTTCAGGAATAGTAGAAAGTCTACTGATAAGTCTTGCAACCGTTTCTGTGAGCAGAGGGATCACTCAGACACTCATTATTAAATAACTTAGTTAGTAGACAAACTATTTGTGAGTTTGACAGCAGTATACACTTTGGGAAGTGAGTTAAATCTCCAGTGAGTTTTGGTGCTGCTTTCTGAAGGGTTCGATTGTGAGCTGCGAGTTCTTTTAAATGACATCAAGATGATGAATTCAGCAGGTTGTTTTATTTGCATTTTGCCAAACAACAGTTATTTTCTGCATCTAAGAACTGTATTTTGAGTGTCGAAAGTCTCAATGTGTTATGTGATATCACAGAATGTATAAGGCATGGGGAAAACATTAACACAGTAAAGTAGATCCCACCTGGAGCGCAATTCTAATTTTGAGATTGGAATTAGCTTATCCAGAAAAGCTCCCTATTGTCATTTACTTTCTTATTACATTGATTTTGGACTGCATAGCATTGAGAAAGCCACCGCAATGAAGCTATTTTCTAGAATACATACTCTTACTATCAGTAGGTCTGTTTAGTTCTATCTGTTAGTTTGTCTCTCAGTTCACCATGTCTCATTATGGGGTTGCAGTGTGAAAATTCTAATATACTGCTGCACATAGTAATTCAGAAAGAAATTAATTTCCATCCAAAGTCAACATAATTTTTGCACTTATTTTGATAATCAAATAGAATTATATTTTTGGCAATTCATTTTGAGAGAAAAATATAAACAATGTCATAGAAAAATCCATGCTAACTTAAAAAACAACAATTTATACTTACTTTGTTTAAGTGTCTGTTTATTGTTTTTCTTCTTATCAAAATTTCCGCAGAGTCCGCAAACACGTCCACTGTATCTAGGGTGAAGTTTTAGCTGAAAGACAAAAGTGTAGGACCAAAATTATTTGCAAAGATTGTTATTTAGGTTTCTTGCAGAAACAGCTTCACCTTAAATTGCGTCACCACAAATTAATCTAAAAATAAATTTGTTCTCTGTTGATCTTTAATGCATCCTTTAACTAGTATGAAAGGTTTACAATAAAGATAAAATTGATCAGATTGAAAATGATCAGTATGGCTTAAGTACCTCTTAGAGACACTTCAATCCAAGTGGCCAAACAATAAAACATCAGATACCTGTGTGAAGGCCTGGGTTAACCATGTGCTGAGTTAAGGCCAAGCCAGAAAATGAGATAAATAGGCAATAATCTAAATGTATATGCATTTCACTAAGTTGTAGATCAGAAAATATTGGAAAGCCAGCAATGAGAAAACAACACCTGCCGCTTATATTCCAAGACAATGTGGAACATCATAGTCCAAAATAAATAAATGTCAAAGGACATCGATAAATTCACCACAGAAGTAGCCTCTTTGACCAACTGTGCCAAACTATTAATGATCAATTGTTCCATTAAACTAATCCCCTCTGGTTACATAATGTCCATTACCCCCCCCCCCATTCCTTGCACATTCATTTGCCAATCTTAGAGCCTTTTGAACACCTCCATTGTATTTGCCTCCAGCCCCGCCCTTGGCAACTCAATCCGAGCACCAAAGGCTCTGTGTTTAAAAAAAACAATTGCACATTTTCTTTGAAATTCTCACCTCTATCTTTAACATGTGCCTTCTGGTATTATACATTTCTATACTGGAAAAATATACCAGCTGATACTCAATCTTTCCCTCTCTTAATCTTATAAACCTCTATCAGATCCCCACTCCTGCTGCTGCTCCAGAGAAAACAAACCTAGTTTGTCCAACCTCTTCTTAGAGCACATGCCCTCTAATGTAGGTAGCAATATGGCCATCGATCTACAAGACTGTCAGCCTGTCATCTGTCGTGGTGAAATTACTACAGGGAATTCCAATGGACAGGATTGACCAGCATTTGGATAAACAGAGTCTTATTTGGAGCATTCAAGCTGGCTTTGTGTGTGAAAAGCTGTGTTTGACAAACCCTCTGGACCTTTTTTAAAGAGGTAACCAAAGAAGTAGATGAAAGGTAGAGTAGTCGATGCCGTCTATTTGGACTTGAGCAGGGCCTTCATCAAGGTGCCACATCGTAAATTGGTCTGGAAGGCTAGGTCTCATGAAATTTAGGGAGAGCTATTTAGCTGGATTCAAAATGGCTCAAGTAGGAAGAAGAGGAATGTGGTTAAAGATTTGTTTTAGGATGGAGACCGATGACTAATGGTGTGCCACAAAAGTTGATATTGGTACCCTTGTTATTAGATATTAGTATAAATGGTTTGGGTGCAAATGCCACTAAGTTTGCAGATTACACAAAATTAGAAGTTGTTGACAATGAAGAACATTATCATAGATTATCACAATGGGATCTTGATCTATTTGTTGAAATGGGCAAATGGATTTCAATTCAGATGAATGTGAAGCGATGCAATTTATAGTATAAGGGTATGACGTACTATAAATGGTAGGGCACTTGTGAGCTTAATGGAACAGAAGGAATTAGAAGTATGGTTCATTACAATCAATATCACAGGTGAAAAGGACATTTAGCATATTGACCTTCATTAGGTATGGCACTGAATATAAGAGTTAGGACATTATGGTGCGATAGGTAAGTCATTGGCGGAGCTGCACTTGGAGCACTGTGTACTGATTTTGTCACCCTGTTGTAAGAGCTATGTGGTTAAACTGGAAAGAGTGCAGAAAAGATTTACGAGGATGTTGCCAGGACTAGAGGACCTGAGTTATAGGGAGAGACTGGACAAATGAGGTCTTTATTCTTTGAAATAGAGGAAATGAAGAGCAACCTTACAGAAATGTTTAAAATAGGAGAGGCACACGTAGAAAGGATGGTAACAGTTATTTCCCCCGGGGAGGGGAAACTAGAACTTGGAGGCATAGATTTAGAACGAGAAGGAAAAGATTTAAAAGAGACCTGATGGGCAGCCTTTTCACACAGAAGGTGCTGAGTATATGGAATGAACTGCCAGAACCTTGAGCCTTATAAAACTCAGAAGTAACATTAGGTATGAATTGATCCAGCATCTGCTGACTTAAGGAAACAGAGTTCTGGACTATCCCATTATTTGAAAGTTTTCCAGATTTTGGTCCAAAATTCCCTAGCTTTTGTTTAAAGATTATGCCCCTTATAATGGATCCTTGAGCCAGAGAAAATAATTCAACTGTATCATGTTAACTCAAAGAAATAGGGACAACGTTTATTCAGCCCGCATTAGATACTTAAAGCTGGTGTCATTTTTGTGAATATCTACTGATTTTCTTCAAGCCCAATAAGACTATCAGACGAGAAGTTTTAAGAGTAGAATTAGGCCATTTGGACTATTTTTTTCATGGTGGATCCATTTTCCTTGCCAGCCTCAATCTCCTGCCTTCTCCCCATATCTCTTCATGCCCTGACTAATCAAGAATCTAACAACCTCTGTCTTAAACATACCCAATGACTTGGCCTCCCCAGCCACCTGTGGTGAAGAATTTCACAGATTCACTCTCTAAGGCTAAAGAAATTCCTCCTCATCTCAATTATAAAAGAACAAGCCTCTGTTCAGAAGCTTCATATAAGCTGATCTCACCACTGAATACACTGTTTCAGACAGAGTCTGACCAAGTCTGACCAAATCCCTTGAGACAATTACCAACATTCCATTAGCCTCATATTCCAATTTCTTCAACTACCAGGTAATTCATGACATTAAATAGCATCGTTATCAACAGGCCCCCATCATCATATTCTGGAGGAGCCATCACTGAGCTGAACCTCATCTGCAACCACTCATTATTAGAGTGGTGGAAGAGAAAATTAGAGGATGGGCATTCTGTAACAAGTATCTCAGATCCTCACTTCCAAAGGCCCTTACATCATCCAAAAGTTAGGAGTGTGATAGAATATTCTCTGACTGTCTACCGTTTCTACAGATCTCAAGTTCAGAACCACCAGGACAAAACACCTTTTTAAGTAATACTATCACCTTCCTAAATATTTCTTCTTTCCATCATTGGTGCATAGTAATTGTTATGTATAGCACTTACAAAATGCACTCTAATTACTCATCCAAGCCACTTTACTAATACATCCCAAAACCATGACCTCTTCCACCAAGAATGAGCAGATGTATGTAAATGCTGCCACCTGCAGGTACTTCTACAAATTACACACCACCATGACTTAGAAATCATTGTTACTGAGACTAAATATGGACCTTCCTGCCTAATAGCATTTTGGGAGAAGAATTACACCATTATCTTTTCAAGAGCAATTAAGAATGAGCAATCAGTGCTGACCTTGTGTCTAGTGCCTGGACTACCAAACATGAATAAAATCTTCCCAACAATGAACTCCAATTGCTGCTATTGTCCCTCTCAGTTATATGACTGAGGTTCATTCTGTCATCATGTACGTACAAAAACAAAATCATAATCAACAAACATATTGTCTATTTTTAATGAAAGGGAAGAGCTAAACCCAAATTAATTGATGTGATCTATTTGGACCTTGAGAAGGCCTTCATTGAATTGAAACACAAGGGATTATTACACAAATTTCAAGTGCACATTATTGGAGCTGACAAGGTGATGAAGACTGAGCATTGTTCAATGGATAGAGAAACAAGAGTGGAAATAGACATGTCAGTTTGATTTGGGAGGCTATGATCACTGTGATGCCAAAAGGTGACTGCTGGGCCCCAGTCACCCACAAGCTACATCACTGATTTGGATGAGGGAGTCAGCTATAATATATCCAAGTCTCCTGTTGATAAGAGGCTGGGTGACATATGTTCTGTGAGGAGGACATAGAGAAATGCTGGGGGAATAATAACAGACATAGTGAATAAGCAAGTATGTGGCAGATGGAGTATGTCATACATACATTCAGTAGAAAAATAGAATAGCAAGGAAAGATGTCAAAAGATATCAATGTTTAGAGTTAGGTTGAGTAACATTCTACATGCTTACATGCAGATCCACCATGCAGTTAGGAAAGCAAACGGTACTTGACCATTGTAAGCACATAACTGCAACAGCAGGTACCTCTTACTGTAATTACATAAAGTACTAAAGGGACCACTCCTGGAATATTGTGTTTAGACCAGAAGACCATAAGACCTAGGAGGAGTATTAGGCCATCTGGCCCATCGAGTCTGCTCTGACATTTAGGCATGTTCTCCAAACCTAAAGAAGGATATACAATTCACTAAAATCATTCCTGAGACACAGGTATTTGAGCGATGAGGACAAATAAACTGATTGGGTCCATACTCTCTTGACCAAAAACATGAAGGCTGGGCATAGAAATTCCTTATAAGGCCTAAAATTATTGATACAGAACTGATAATTATCATGGTTGGTGTTAGTATGAGGGACTAGAATGTCAAAATAAGAGATTAGGCATTCAGGACAGAGATGAGAAAAAATACTGTTACTCAAAGGTGAAGAATTCTGTTAATGAAAGGGCTGTCAAGATTCAGTAATTTAGTATGTTCAAGACAGAGATCAACAGATATTAGATATTTGCTGGACTTAAGAATTAAGAATTTAAAAGGAAATGTGGTACTGAGGTAAAAGATCAGCCATGATATTACTGAATGCCTCAGCAAACACAAACTGCCAATTGCTTATTCGTGCTTCTATTTCTAATATTCTTATGAAAATTTGCTTGCAAACCTTTTTTGAAGGGGTTTGAAGGCTGAATATCAACTCGAGTGAGTTTTAATAAGCAGACATTCTTTTCACAGATAAACTGTATTTTGCTTCCAAACGTACTGATGTGAAATTAAGATGTACCTTTTTACTATTGTGCATTATAATATTCTACTTCATGTAAAATTTATTTGTTCAGGTATAAGAAGTATCTGTTTTGATGAGACAGGATTTAAACAAATAAAGCTCCATGAGACTGGTTGATAAAATGGTAGTTTTTTCTGAGGTTGCACAGAGGTATATTTGAGAAATGTGACTTCACCTTCCCTTGTCTTCAAGAGAACACATAGAGGCTGTTGGTATTATGGAAATTAATCCTTGCAGAAATCACATACCACAACTCAACAGATTCAGTTACAAAATAAAATTGGCTCCCATAGAATTTATGTACTCATTAACTAAATTAATCAACAAAACATTATATTTTTCACTGATTGTCATGATGCAGCTCTGTATTATGGAAAATCATTATATACCTGTTTTCTAGGGACACAACCCACAACCCTGCAACCACCCAAATTATGGAGAGATTATCTGTATCTCAATAATAAGGATCATGTATAACATAACATGTTTCCTAAAATGGAAGGATATACTTAGGATATCTCACCGACAGTGCATCGTTACCATTCCAGAGCAGTGATACGGAATTCTTCTTGTTTGTAATTCTGGTGTTAATTCCATTATTATGAATTTTGATCACCTTGTCATTATATGGCAGAGTTACTCTATAAATAATAATGATATGAAAATAACATTAAAAATTCTGCAACATATCATGGAGTCTTTTTATCTCTATTGATGTATTGGGCAAAACTGTGGTTGATTCAGTATCCTTTCTTCGTCAGTTTCTAGGTCAGGCAATAGGGAATGACCACATGGAGAATGAAGTCTCAGCTAGCTTACTGGCAGTCCAAACTTCTATGGCATTTGCTGGCTGTGTGTCTTTTGAACAGTATTCGTATGTCTTTAATAGTCAGCGGCATTTAAACCACAATAACTTGAATAATAACTATTTATAAATAATAAAAAAGAGAAAAAATTAAATATATAAACACATTTGTATTTGAGAAAGTTTGTAAAGTATCTCGCACAAGCCTGCACTTACAACTTTACCCTCAAGGATGGAGTCCCCGCGTTTAACTAGGGTCGCTATACTGCATGCACACCAGCTCTCGCTGTTGTAAAGTGTCTGTGAAGTGACTTATGGAAGTCCAAAGCATTATGAATATTGGAAAGCCAATCATCTACAGAACCACCAGCTGCTAGTAAGCACCAATCAGATCAATACTTTCCTTTTGATGCCTGATTTACTATTGACATAATAAGTTTAACAAGCTGGAGAATTAGACTTTTGCTCTTCTCCACCCCACCACAGCCTTTCAAGATTCATATTCACAGTGTACATAAGAACAGGGACTTCTTTCACCTGAATGGCTGGTTGCTGGTGATTCCATTGATGTATCTGAAATGTCCCATCGTGGACACTAATGTTTGGGATATTGACTGAGTATTGACAAGATGCAGTGAGTGCATGTTGCCCTCAAAGTAAACAGCCAGAGTGCTATTAAGATCAGTGTGTAGAGCTACTATTAACAGCTACAAAATTGGGGAGAAGCTGCAAAGTAGGGAAATAATGTCACAGAAGCTGAAGTGATTCATCTTGGTCAAAAGGTACAGTAAAAATTAAACTGAACAAATTCAGTAACTTTATGTGAAAGAATGGCGAGGTCTGGGGCCAAAAATGTGTGACTGTGTGAGAATACATGTTGAAGTGAATGAAGTATTATCATAGAAAACTCCACAAGTGAAAGCAAAATGAAATGAAAAATTAGAATTACTACACACCATTAGTATATTTATTATTTATTATTTAGGTCAAAGGCCCATAAATAGGCAATCTCAGTGGGGAGGAAGCACCTGCTTAATGATTGTTGGATTCTCCTGATTCACCTATTGATCAGGAATGACTTGTTCTCCCTGCTCATAGATTATTTTCAGAAAACTTTTTTTTGATGAAACACAATGTTGCGCTATGTAGATAACTGCTTTTAAGGTTAGAAATGCAAGACTCAATTAAGATCAGACAAGAACCTTGGCATCCTATCAAACTCCAAAGATCAGGTTTTTCAGTTCTTAATTTTCAACTAACCAACTAATCTATAACCAGCACAGTGTTGGTATGTGGGAGAAACTGGAGCCTGC
>JAUOBT010052378.1:0-10222 GCA_032362145.1 Hypanus berthalutzae
GCAGCATTGATACACACCCAGATGCTGGGCTGCAGGACATTGCTCACCCTTTTGTTGAGGAATACAACAGAATGAATGTTCCATATAGCAACCACAAAACAAGGTCTCTGTACTCACCTGAATTGATCAAGATGTGAACTCTGCCCCCATCACAGGTGACACCACTTGTTGAAGGCAGATATTAATGATGAAATTCGCCATATTTTATTTGAATGTGTAAGAGGATAATTTAACACTCAGACATTAATATGTCACATAACATACAGTTGACCAGCAGCAAAGATCCCTGCCCTTTAAGATGTATCTGAGCATCATCGCAAGGCACTGTAACTATCTCCACAAGATCTTCCAAGTTCACTGCAAAGGCAAGAGAAGCAATGTCATAGTTGCCAGGAGAGATTATGATTAAATTAACTAAGCATGTTCTTTTAACCTATATGCGATGTGCAATGCTAATGCTCACAGTATGGGCAGTCCTGTTAGCAACATTGTTAGATGTCTCTCAGCCCAGTATGGCAGTGTTCAGTGAGACCACGTTTATTTGCTTGAGTCCTCTCTCTCCCGAGTTACCTTCCCCAGCTTCCAAAATCTATTTACAACCATTATTTAAATTAAATCTACCAAGCCTGCCTATAGAAAAATCAAATCTCATTTTGGCTTAAGCCAGTATTTTACATAATTTTTTTTATGTTTACCACATGAATTTTTAAAATTTATGAATGGGAAAGAAAGATTAATTTCAAGAAATGTAAGCTAAGTTGAACTACTTGTTTTTTTTTTAATCAAGAAAGGTTGGTTAAAAATTCATTCTCTACTCAAAAGATTATTGACAATTATTTTTGGATTATTATATCTACAACTTACTGATCAAACTAATGTACAGTGAGCTGTAGATATAACAGTATTTATGCAGGGGTTCCCTGAGACATGAAAGTTATTTCAAGGGTGCCTCCTGGGCAAAAAGGCTGAGAAAAGCTGCTCTAACTTCTTATCTTTCTTCCCCATTCCTGTTGAAGGGTCTTGGCCCAAAGCAACAACTGTTTACTCATTTCCATAGATGCTGCCTAGTCTACCAAATTCCTTCAGCAGTTTGTGTGTCTTGTGTGGACAAATTTCTTTAGCCAGAGGGTGATGAATTTGTGGAATTCATTGCCACAGACTGCTGTAGAGGACAAGTTATTGTGTATGTTTAAAGCAGAGTTTGATAGGTTCTCCATGTGTCAAGGAATTAAATGTTATGGGGAGAAGGTAGGACTATGGCTTAATTCTGACTTTATGGTCCTAATTCGGCCCAAAATGTTGTGCTAACCTTGTAAATTACCCTAGTAATAATCTATCTTCCCTTCAACAAAGCTGTTATCTTTGATCATTCATATGCCTATCTAAAGTTTACTGAACTGCCCCAGATGTAAGTGTCTACCTCTATCACCAACCCTGACAAGGCATTCCAAACACTCATCACTCTGTGTAAAAACACACTCAGATGTCCCACCTATATTTTCCTTCCATCATCTTAAAATAATGCCTCCACCTCCACATTAGTCATTTAAATCCTAGAAAAAGTCGCTAGCTATCCACTCCATCTATGCCTCATCATCTTGTACACCACTATCAAAATTACCTCTTGTCCAACTTGCTCCAGAGTGAAAAGCCCTAGATTATACAACCTGTCTCATACAACATGCCCTCTGGTCCAGGCTGCATCCTGGCAAATCTCCTGTGCCCCCTCTCGAAAACTCCTATATCCTTCCTATAGTGAGGTGACCATAACTTTACACAATATTCCAATTGTGGTCTGACTACAAGGTTTTATAGAGCTGCAACTTCATCTTGCAACTCTTGAACTCACTCTCCTGACTAATAAAGGCCAAAATACCATACACGTTTTAACAAGCCTTTCAACTTGTAAGACAACTTTGAGGTATCTATGGACATGGATCCCAGGATCCCTCTATTCCTCCATGCAGCTAAGAATCCTGCCATTAACCCTCTACTCAGCCTTCAAATTTGACCTTCCAAAGTGAATCACTTCACATTTTCTGGGTTGAGCTGCATCTGTCATTCCTTTGGCCAGCTCAGCTCTGCATCCTGTCAGTGTTCCATTACCAAGTAATAAACCCCCAACCTATCCACAACTTCAAGAACCTCTTTTGTTGTCTGCAAACCTTTTAACCCACTCTTTCACTTCTTCATCCAAATCATTGATAACAACCACAAGCAGCAAAGGTCCCAGAACAGAGCCCTGTGGTCACCTACATTGAGGCAGAAAATTCTCCATTTATAACCACCTTCTGCCTTCCATGGGCAAGTGAACATAATGTACAGACAACTGAGTTTCCTTGGATCCTTTGTCCCTTGTCTTTCTGAACGAGTTTACCATGGGAAACCTTATCAGATACTTTACTGAGCTCCATATATATTTTAACTAAAATCCATATACCTGTACACTACATCAACTATTCTATCTTCATCATTGTGCTTTGTCACATCCTCAATGTATTCAGCCAAGTTCATGAGACATTTAACAATTAAAAACCCATGCAGGTTATCCAGAATCAGACTATGCTTCTCAAAATGCATCTTAAATGCTCATACATCCTGACTCTGAGAATCTTCTCCAATAATTTGCCCAAAAAAGATTTAAAACTCACCAGTGACTTATATAGGCTAATGTTATTTTTCTAATTCCACCAGACAGGCAGCATCGTGGTAAACGTCTTTTGCACCCTCTCCATCAACTCCAATTTCTTTCTGTAATGGTGCGACCAGAACTGCACAGAATACTCCAGGTGCAGTCTGACTAAACATTTTATAAACAAATTATGAGTTTCTATCTTTTATACTCAATACTACTACAAAGGAAAACATGTATGCCCTATGTCTTCAAAGGTTCAAAGGTTCAATTTAATGTCAGAGAGATGTATACAATATACATCCTGAAATGCTTTTTCTTCGCAAAGTACCCACGAAAACAGAGAAGTGCCCCAAGAATGAACGACAGTCAAACGTGAGAACCCCACCTCGACCCTCCCGCGCGCAAGCGGCGGCAAGCAACAACTGCCCCGTCCCCTCCACACACCCCCACCAGCAAAACAAAAAGCACGCCCGCTACCTAGCACCAGAAAACGCTGACCTTGCAGTTGGGGCTACCCCAAAGACTATCGCAATTCATCCGGCATTTCGCAACCCACAGGTTCTATCTCTCTCTCCCTGGCAAGGGAGAGGGAGGTGTCCCCCATTTTCACAGCATGCGGCAGACATAACAAGAACCCGTTACGAGATCTGTACCCGAAGATCGCAAACATCTCGGGTCTTCAGGCCCAAAGAGAAATATCTTCCAGCCGCCCCGACGACGCATGAGTCTCCTGCCGTGAAACTTCTGTTTATTTGTAGCTGTGTGCATAGTTGCTGTTCAATCTCATCAGTTATTCCGTCAATACGACGAGCTACAGATTTATTCCTCAGAGGAGTTGATTTTAAACTGCTAGTATCCATTTTGAGAACAGTGCAGAGTATGTCTCATGCACCAGGCATTATTCCTCTTTCACCAATTGTATGAGATTTTCCACACTTTGCTATAATTTTGGAAATGCTGTAAAAAGCAATAGGACCACTATCAAGATCATTTTTGGCTTTCTTGGCAAATGACTGGAGTGTGCATTGCTGTAATATGCTTCTTTCATCTTCTGCAACTGAGTAATACCCTAAGTAGCCTTTTCAGGGTGCCTTTTACGGAAGTGTTTCTGCAATCTTCATGGTTTCATGGCTTCATTGGACCGTACAGTATTACAAATAAGACACATGGAGCGTCGCTGATCTGACGGGAACGGAATAAACCCATACTCAATTGACGCACTTCCTGTCGTTTCTTTTTCATAGCAGGAATACATTTCAAGGCTTCACAGCCTTCAGACTCATAGAGATCGCGCTGTACGTATTTATCCATTATTGAAGCGACTATATTTTTTTTAATTAAAATACACTGAGAATGCCTATTAGGTGTTGACAACGGCAACGAGTTGACACAGATGGAACAATGGTAGTGGCACACAAAGGCAAAGATGAAACTCGTCGCCTGCAGAGCTATACTTCTTCCTGTGTTCCAGTGCTGATTATTTTTTTGGAAGTGCCTTTTCTACCAACGGTCGGTCAGAACTCGTGCCTCAAGCTGGGTACCGCTTCCATGCGGCCACCTCCCCCCGCCCCGACAACTTGGGATATGTAACCGCCTCCGTTGGGATCCACTACTGTAGGGTAATGTAATTGGTGGAAATGTACATAATCCACCAACATTGAATAGGGGTTACTTTAAGAGACTGGACTGACGTGATGACGTAACTACGTAAAGGACATTTAGCGTGCTTTCTCTTCAGTTTTTGGTGCTGAATAAATGAGTTGTTATGGGTTTTCTTTCTGAAGCATGAAGTGCCCCCAACGTTTTATTTGTGTAAACCAACATTAGTGACCTTGATGCTTTGGGACAAGTTATTGAACATGTTGGCCAACGAGGTCACTTTGAAACTGCCTGAGTTTTGGAAGCAAAATGCCGTCGCTTGGTTTGTGCAGGTCGAGGCCCAGCTCGGAATGCGGGTAATCACCGCCGACACTACCAAATATTTTTATGTGGTAGCATCGCTCAGCAATTCCACACCTGTGAGAGTGGTGAGTCTACTAGAGCACCCGCCTGAACGCGATATCTACCGATCGCTAAATTCTCGCCTTTTACAGACATTTGGACCCACGGAGTCTGAGCGCGCCAAACATTTGCTCTTCTTGTCTGGCCTCGGCGATGCTAAGCACCACATGCTGTCTCTCCTGAGAAATCGCCATCCTTGTTTTCTTTATAAACAACTCTTCTTACACCAAATGCCTGATCCAGTTTGCATAGCCCTTGCTAATGCACCCGTGATGGACTGCAGGGAGCTTGCTAAAATGGCTAATAGTCTATAATCAGCCAGGCAGCAGGGCATCAATCCTCCTCCCTTCTCCACCTCAATTAGCCCGGTCAGCAACGCCCCAACATAAGGACGCAACAAAACAGACGACACTGATTCTGTGTTTTTACCACGCTCAGAAGTGCGAACTGCTTTGCAGCTTCGAAAGTGCCAATATATCGGGACATGCAACTAAAATATTCATTAGGAGGGATAAAATGAAATATGAAAGCAAGCAAACAAACAATATCAAAGTGGATAGTAAAAGCTTTTTCAATAAATAAAAGAGAGATGAAATTGTACATAGGACCGCTGGAAAATGCGGCTGGAGAAATAATAACGGGGGGGGGGCAAGAAGATGGCAGATGAACGAAAAGAGTATTTTATATCAGTCTTCACTGTGGAAGACACTACCAGTGTGCCACATGTTGAAGGGTGTGAGAGAAGAGAAGTGAGTGTAGTTAATATTACAAGGGAGAAGGTGCTCGAAACGCTGAAAGATCCAAGGGTACACAAGTCACTCGGACCTGAACTGTACACTACGGTTCTGAAGGAGATAGCAGTAGAGATTGTGGAGGCATTGGTAATGATCTTTATAAAGTCATTGGACACTGGCATAGTGCCAGACAACTGGAAAATTGAAAATGTCACTCACCCAATAAGAAAGGAGGAAGGCTGCAGAATGAAAATTATAGAGCAGTTTGCCTGATCTCAGAGGTTGGGATTTTGTTAGAGTCGATTGTTAAGGGTTGTTATGGAGTACTTGGTGACCCAGGACAAGATAGGTCAGTCAGCAAGGCTTCCTTAAGCTAAGTTGTTGCCAGATGAACCTGTTGGAATTATTTGAGGAGATTATACGGGGGATGGAGCGGATGTTATATCTTTCGACTTTCAGAAGGCCTTTGACAAGGTGCCCCATGTGAGTCTGCTTACCAAGTTAAGAACCCATGGCATTACAGGAAACTTACTAACATGGTTAGATTATTGGCTGATTTGTAGGATACAGCGAGTAGAAGTAACTCCTCAGGGTTTGGTGCTGGGAATACTTCCTTTTATGCTGTATATCAGGGAGTTACATGATGGAATAGTTTGCCAAGTTTGCAGATGATTCGTGCAGGGGTAGGTAGTGTTGAGGAAAGGTAAGCTGTAGAAGGTCTCAGACAGATCTGGAAAATAGGCAAGAGATTGGCAAATACAATACAATGTTGAAAAATGCATGGTCATGCACTTTGGTAGTAGAAATAAATGTGTAGACTATTTTCTAAAAGGGGAGAAAATCCAAAAATATGAGTTGCAAAGGGACTTAGGAGTCCTTGTCGAGGAGCAACCTAAAGGTTAACTTGCAGGTAGACGCGGTGCTGAAGGTAAATGCAATGTTAGCATTCATTTCAAGAAGTCTAGAATACAAGAGCAGGGATGTGATGCTGAGGCTAAATAAACTATTGATGAGGCCTCAGTTTGAGTATTCCGAACAGTTTTAGGCTTCTTATCTAGGGAAAGGTGCTAGCATTGAAAAGGGTTCAGAGGAGGTTCACAAGGATGATTTTGGGAATGAAAGGTTTATCATACAAAAAACATTGGATAGCTCTGGATCTGGACTCGCTGGAATTTAGAAGGATGAGGGAAGGATCTCGCTGAAACTTTTCAAAAGTTCAAAGGCCTATATTGAATAAATGAGGAAAGGATGTTTACCATGGTGGGGGAGTCTGGGACAAGAGGGCACACCCTCTGAGGGGCATCCTTTTAAAACAGAGATGCAGAGAAATGTCTTTTCCCAGAGAATGGTGAATTTGTGGAATGCATTATCTCAGGCAGCTGTGGAGGCCAGGCCGTTGAGTATATTTACTGCAGAGCTTGATAGGTTCTTGTTTGGACATGGCAGCAAAGGTTACCGGGCAAAGGCCAGAGAGTGGGGCTAATGAGGGGAAAAAGGATCAGGCATAATTGAATGGTGGAGCAGACTTGATGGGCCAAGTGGCCTATATCTTCTCCTGTGTCTTATGGTCTGTGGTCTTATAGGCATCAGAGGTCTATAAACACCATCGGTCGCGGCATCCAGGGACAGCCTTATGGACACCCTTTCAGGGGGTACCTTCTTGTGTGATGCATGTGCTCAAGTGAGTGTGCTGTCATTCTTAGATTTTGTTAGATATTTACCTGGATGACTTACTTGTCACTAAGTCATCCAAATCCGAACACATATCTCATCCTCGTACACTTTTGGTATGCTTCAACCTACACGGATTGATCATTAACTCTGCTAAAAGCCAGTTTGGGTTGGCAACCATTGACTTACTTGGCCATTGCATCACTGCAGAATGTGCAAAACCCCTCCCATCAAAAGTAGCCACCATTGTGGATGTCCCACTGCCCTGCGCTACTAAAAAAAACTACAGTTTTTAGTCATGGTGAATTTCTATCACTACTTCATTCTGCTGAACTTCAGCTCCTACTGTATCGTGTGCTTAAGGGCAATACACTTAATCACTTGCTTGAATAGTCAGTGGACGTGACCAGAACGTTTGATAATGCCATTCTCTTTCCAACGTGACCCTACTGGCGCACTCGTTCCCCAACACACCTATAGCCATTACTACTGGTGCTTCCAACAATGCTGCAGGTGTTGGTCAGGGGCATGGGACAGCCCCTCGCCTTCTTCCGACGCTGCTCTGTCCCTCGAAAAGAAACTACATTACTTTTGACTGTGAGCTTCTCCATTTCTGTCTGGCTATCCGCAATTTTCAGTTTCTTCCAGAGGGTTCGCAAAGTTAATTGGCCACAAACTCCTTGTGCACGTGATGGCCAAAATATCAGACCCTTGGTCTGCACGGCAGCAACATCACCCAGCCTACATATCAGAGTTCACAACTGATATACAACATATCAAGGGGAAAAATAATTCCATTACTGATTGCCCCTCATGGCCAGCCGTTGAAGCCATACATATAGGAGTTGACAATGCCAGCATGGCAGCCAATCAAGCTACGAACCCAAAGGTCCAAGCTTAACAGCCAGCAGTCACGGGCCTCGGATTATTTGACATTAATTCAGGGAAGCTGGGATTTCTCTCCTGCACAATGTCTCAACCAGTCGCCCTCACCCCAAAGTGCCCACAATCTGGAGGCGGCCGGTTTTTAACTCCATAGGTGGCCTCGCATCCGAGCCAGAAGGACACAAAAATTAGTCTGGCAAGTCCTTAGAAAGGATGTACATGATTGGAGTTCAGCCTGTGTGGAGCGCCAGTGGGCAAAAATTAACCGTAATAAAGAGTTACCATTGTTATGTTTTAAGGGTCCACATGTCAATGTGGACCTTGTTGGCCCTCTTCCTCCCACCACCCCACCCCTCCCCACTGCGGTTTCACACACCTCCTTACCATGGTAGACTGCACCACCAGGTAGCCAGAGGTCACCACCTAGCATCGATGATGGCTGCAGATGTCGTCTGGGCGTTATTCAGCACCTGGTTTGCTTGATTTGGCATTATATCTGATAATTCCGCTGACCGCGGTCCCCAATTCATATCACACCTCTGGACTGCAATGGGCGCGTCACACCACGGCGTATCAATGGCTGATGTGAGTGGTTTCACCGCTTAAGGGCTGCTCTGAAGGCTTCCTGACTGCTGAGTGTTGGCATGATCGTCTCCTATGGGTCCAGCTGGGGCTCAGAAGAGCTCCAAAGAGGACTTACAGTCGTCTGTGGCTAGGCTGATATGTGGGAAGCCGTTACGAGTGCCAAGTGATTTCATTCCTGATGCCACAACAGCCTGGTCAACTTCTCAACAGCCTTCCACCCTCCTCAGTAAATTCAATTCCTCTTCACCCTACCTCCCATCGTGGCGTACAGCATGCTTGGGTTCCTGTTGACCTACATTTGGCCTCGTTTGTTTTCGTGACCAGGATGCATACCAGCAGCCCCTGAAACCCCCTTACTATGGCCTGCTCCGTCATTTGGAATGGGGAGAAAGATTCATATCATAAAGAAGAGGGGCAAAGCTAAATGTATTTTGATACCTCACTTTAAAATAGCCCACCAAGATTTGGAAGATACCGCATATTTGGCATCACGCCATGACCGTGAGCGTGTCACCACACACCTGGATGAGCTGGAGGCACCTGCTGTTCCTCCACCCATGGAGCATATGACACGAGCCAGACAGCTCATCTGAGCTCTGGACTAGCTCACAATGTCGGTTTTAGTGAACTCTTGGGAAGCCTAAGTAGAGTAACCTAATTAGTACTGATGTGCATAATTCACAACCACTGACGTTCAGTTTGGGTTTCACTTTAAGAGGCTGGTCTGACCTGATGATGTAACTACATTAAGGACTAATACCGTGCTTTGTTTTCTGTTTTTGGTGTTGAATAAATGAGTTGCTATGTTTTTCTCTTAAGCATAAGACATCCCACTGTTTTATTTGTGAAAATCTGCAATAGTATTGACTGAAATCATTTCTTCCACAAAGGAAGATATATGGTTGTTGTGTATAGATCATTCAGTCTCAGGGTGACATTGCAACTGTCCATCTCAGCGGGGCTTTCAACCCACTCATGTTCAGCTGCTTCATCAAAGGCCTTTTCTATTGTAAAGTGTTGAACCACAGCTGAGGTCACAGAGGACTGGCTAGGAGCTAATGTTACTCCACTGTTCAAGAAATGAAATGGGGATAATCCTGGAAATCTATGTATTTATTTATGTAGTGATGCAGTAGGCCTTTTCGGTTCTTGGTGTCACACCACCCCAGCAACCCCGAAAACCTGATTTAATCCTAACCTAATCACGGGCCAACTTAAAATGACCAGGTAACCTACCCAGTACATCTTTGGACTGTGGGAGGAAACCAACGCATTTGGGAAAACCCACTTATTTCATGGGGAGGACATACCATTTCCATACAGATAGAAATACAGAAACATAGAAAATCTACAGCACAATATGGGCCCTTCAGCCCTCAAAGCTGTGCCGAACATGTTCTTACCTTAGAAATTACCTAAGGTTACGCATGGCCCTCTATTTTTCTGAGCTCCATGTACCCATCCAGGAGTCTCCTAAAAGACCCTATTGAATCTGCCTCCACCACCATCGCCAGCAGCCCATTCCACGCACTCATCACTCTGCATAAAAAAACTTACCCCTGACATCTCCTCTGTACCTCTTTCCAAGCACTTTAAAATTGTACCCTCTCATGTCAGCCATTTCAGCCCTGGGAAAAAGCCTCCGACTATCCACACGATCAATGCCTCTCATCATCTTATACACCTCTATCAGGTCACCTCTCATCCTCCG
>JAUOBT010052500.1:0-15343 GCA_032362145.1 Hypanus berthalutzae
CTCCATCTCTGAGCCTATTTCTTTGGCAAGAACTCCCCACCCATCATTGATGACCCCTTCTCCTGTCTTCAACCCTCATCCTCTTCCTGGACACCCCACCCTGGTTTTTTGCTTGCTTTGGACGTTTTCATTACCAACTGCCAACCGTCCCGACTTTAGCACTCCTCTCTCCTATTCCAACCTCAGTCCTTCTGAACGCTCGGCTCTCCACTCCCTCCGCACTCATCCTAACCTCACCATCAATCCTGCAGATAGGGGAGGTGCTCTGGTTGTCTGGCAGACTGACCTCTACCTGGCTGAGGCCCGGCAACAACAGTCATACACCTCCTCTTATTTACCCCTCGAACAAGACCCAACTAAGGAACAGCAGGCCGTTGTCTCCCACACCTTCACCAACCCTATTTACTCTGCGGATGTCCCATCCACTGCAACCACCCTCATAGTTGCCGCACCCCACACCTCCCATTTCTACCTCCTGCCCAAAATCCACAAACCCGCTTGTCCAGGTAGACCCATTATTTCAGCTTGCTCGTGCCCCACTGAACTCATATCGGCATACCTTGATTCCGTTTTATCCCCCGATTCAGTCCGTACCCACCTACATCCATGACACCTTACACACTGTTGATCTTTTCAAGGATTTCAGGTTCCCTGGCCTCTACCATCTGATTTTCACTATGGATGCCCAGTCCCTACACACCTCCATCCTGCACCAGGATGGCCTCAAGCTCTCAGTTTCTTTCTGGACACCAGACCCAGCCAATTCCTTTCCTCTGCCTAGTGGAACTTGTTCTCACTCTAAATAATTTCTCCTTTCGCTCTTCCCACTTCCTTTAAACAAAAGGGGTAGCCAAGGGCCCAGCTTTGTCTACTTGTTTGTTGGCTATGTGGAACAGTCTATGTTTCAAGCCTACACTGGTGACCGCCCTGCACTTTTCCTACACTACATCGACGACTGCATTGGTGCTGCCTCCTGCACCCGTGCTGAACTTGTCGATTTCATCCACTTTGCTTCCAATTTCCATCCAGCCCTCAAGTTCACCTGGTCCATTTCTGACACTTCCCTTCCCCTTCTCGATCTCACTGTCTCCATCTGCGGAGATGTCTTATCTACCAGTGTCTATTATAAGCCAATGGACGCTCACGGCTACCTGGACTATATCTTGCCCCACCCTGCTACTTGTAAAAGTGCCATTCCATTCTCTCAGTTCCTCCATCTCCACCACATCTGCTCTCAGGATGAAGCTTTTCATTCTAGAATGAATCAGATGTCCTCCTTTTTCAAAGATAGGGGCTTCTCTTTCTCCACCCTCAATGCTGCCCTACAGCACATCTCTTCCATTTTGCACATGTCTGCTGTTACCCCATCCTGCTGCCATTCCACCAGAGACAGGGTTCCCCTTGTCCTCACCTACCACCCTGCCAGCACATAATTCTCCGAAACTTCTGCCACTTCCAAATGGACGCCCCCCCCCCACCATCAAACACATCCTTCCATCCCCCCACTTTCTGCTTTCCGCAGGGATTGCTCCCTGTGCCACTCCCTTGTCCATTAGTCCTTGTCCACTGATTTCCCTCCTGGCACTAGTAAGTGGAACAAGTGCTACATTTGCCCCTACACCTCCTCCCTCGGTACCATTCAGGGCCCCAAACAGTCTTTCCAGGTGAGGTGACAGTTCACCTGTGAGTCTGTTGGGATTATATACTATGTTCGGTGCTCCCGGTGTGGCCTCCTGTTTATCAGTGAGACCCGACATAGATTGGGAGGCCGCTATACTCGGTCTATCAGAACCAGTGGGATCTCCCTGTGGCCTCTCATTATAATTCCACTTCCCATTCCGCAATGCCCATCCATGGCCCCCTCCACCATCATGATAAGGCCACACTCAGGTTGGAGAAAAAACACATTCTGCTTTGGTAGCATCCAACCTGGTGGCGTGGATATTAATTTCTCAAACTTCCAGTAATGCCACCACACTCCCTTCACCATTTCCCATTCCCTTTTCCCTCTCATGTTATCTCCTTGCCTGCTCATTCCCTCCCACTGGTGTTCCTCCTTCCCCCCACCCTTTTCCATCTTCCCTGTCCTTCTGCCTCTTTCACCAATAAACTCCTAGCTCATTGCTTTATCTCTTCCCCTCCGAGTTTCACCTGTCACCTGGTGTATCTCTCTCCATCCCCCCCCTCACCTTTCTAATCTACTCCTCAGCTTCTTCCGTCCTGCTGAAGGGTCTTGGCCTGAAACGTCGACAGTGCTTTTTTCCATAGATGCTGCGTGCCCTGCTGAGTTCCCCTAGCATTCTGTGTGTATTCACCAGAAGTCTTGGTACATATTGGCACCAATGACACGGGAAGAAAAGATGATGAGGTCCTGAAGCGAAATTTTAGGAATCTAGGGAGAGAGCGGAGAAGCAGGACCTCCAGCCTGATAATCTCTGGGTTGCTGCCTGTGCCACGTGCCAGTGGCAGTAAGAATAGAATGATTTGGCAGGTGAATGTGTGGCCAAAGAACTGGTTAAGGAGTTCACATGTATGCATATTTGGGATCTCTTCTGGGGAAGTGATGACCTGTGCAAAAGGGACTGGTTATAACCGAACAAGAGGAGTCCAATATCCTTGCGGGCGGGTTGACCAGAGTTGTTTGGGTGGGTTTAAACCAATTGGGCTGAGGAATGGGAACTAGGTGATAGGGCTGAAGATGAGGTAGTTGGTTTACAAATATTGGCAATGTGCAGTGAGACTCCTAGCAGAGAGATGCTGGTGATAGGGCAAAGATGCAGTCAACAGGATGAGTTGCAACGTAACACGAGGACAAAATTGAGAAGGGTGAATACAGGACTGAGGTGTTACATTTGAACGTGCGCGGTACATGGAATAAGGTAGATGAAATTGTAGCACAGGTATGATGATGTAGGCTTCACTGAATTGTGGCTGAAAGAAGAAAGTGCTTAAGCGTACACTTTGTCTCACACGTACTGGCAGGGAGCCAGAGCAGGTGGCATTGCTCTGTTTGTAAAAAATGAAATTAAATCTTTAGCAAGAGGAGACAAAGGGCTGGAAGAGGTTGAATTGTTTTGGAAAGAGCTAAGGAACTGCAAGGATGAAAGAACCTTGTTGCAAGTTATATACAGACCCCCCACCCCCCAAACAGTGGTAGAGATGTGGTCTACAAATTACAACAAAAGATACAAAATGCATGGCAAAAGGTTAATTTGCAGGTAGATTGAGAAAAATCATGTTGGTGCTGGTTCCAAGAGGGTGATTTTCCAGAATGCCAACGAGACGGCTCATTTTAACAGCTCATTAAACCGACTTTTAGATCATCATCAGCATAACTTGTCACATCAGACAGCCAGCCACTCTCGTGTTGTTTGGTTGATGCTGAACAGGTCAGTGTCAGCTCAATCAGATGAGAGTGGGCAGTTGCGCATAACGTGTTCGGTGTTTTGCACCCTTTCGCCACTCTCACAGGATTCACTGGCTTTTAAACTCCACTTCACCATATTGTCTCCCGTCCTACAAACTCCTGCTCTCGTTCTATTAAGAGTGAACCACTTCCGTCTATCAAGCAGTCCCCCATCTGGCAACATTTCAGTGGGTCTTGCACTGTACTGTTTGGTGGGGCTGTTGCCAGAGGTCAATCCTGCATGTCTGGGGGGTAATTCCTCCACTGTAGCAAAGCTTTTCCTCGATTTTAGGCGGTTGGAAACTGGCACGTGATGATGTAGTGGGTGCCATGGATCCGAGTTCTGCTTACCTTTTTCAATTTCTGTTGTAGCGTGTCTTTGGATCTCTGGGGGAGCAATGTCTGCAAGTCTGTAAATGATGTTAGTGGGTGTGGGGCGCAGTGTGCCTGTGGTTATTCAGCAGGCTTCGTTTAGCAATGGGTCTATTTTCTTCGCGTAGGCTGATCTGGATTAAATTTAAATCATCTGGCTATCTTATTCTGCAACAAATGCATATGCGATATAATTGGATTAGATCTTGCCTCAGGAGGGTTTTTTTGTTTTTTAGACAAACATTGTGGTGGAGGAATGGGAGGAAGAGCAGAATACGCAATATGATACTAAGGAGGTGCTGTCTCCGCAGGGAGAGACCAATGTGATAAATGCTGAAGAGTAAAGGCCCAGTAATAGTCTATTAACTTTGGCAAACGTAAACTCCCCCCTTTCAACTGGCAATTGTAATTTGTTAAAATATGAGCATGGGTGTTTACCATTCCAAATAAAAGCCTTAATTATTTTATCAAATTGCTTAAAATATGTTAATGGGATTTAAACTGGTAATGATTGGAACAGATTATTAACCTTTGGAATGCTATTCATATTCACGGCATTTACTTTTCCCGACATTGACAAATGCAATGATGACTATCTGTCTAAATCACATAAAATTTTCTGTAATAATGAATCAAAATTTACCTTTACTAAATCCTTCAGTTGAGGGGTAAAGTTAATACCTAAATATCGTACACCCTTCTTTGGCCAGGGTAAAAAGCAGATGCAGGGTAATATGCAGTCCACGGTAGTGCTTCCGATTTTGTCCAATTAACCTTATAACCTGAGAATCTAGAGTAAGACTTTATGATGTTAAAAAGACATGGCACCGACTGACTAGGGTCCAACACAAATAATAAATATCATCCGCATAAAGCATCAGTTTATGAACCTGTCCTCCCTCAGATATCCCTATAGAGTTCTCATTCTCTCTGATAGCTGCTGCTAGGGACTCCAAAGCCAGACAGAACAGTAGTGGAGCTAGCTCCTCCACATAGCATTTAAAAAATTCTGTTGTAAATCCATCTGGGCCAGGAGCTTTCCCAGTAGGTAAGGTCTTCATCACTGATATAATTTCTTCCAGTGTTATAGTGGAATCAAGATATTCTTGTTGTTTTGTCAACTTAGGTGACCCTAATGGCTTCAGAAAGTTATCAATTTCTTCCTCACTAGAGTTGGAGGTTGATGTACACAGGTCCTTATAAAACTCTTGGAATGTGTCATTAGTATCTTTAGGTGTCGTCAAAGACACCCAAACATCAAAGGTGTCCCTGTTGCTGATCTAATAGCTGGGATGATAGATATTGATTGTCTCTGTTTGATACACCTTGCCAGCTTCCTCCCCGATTCAAATTGCCTTTGTCTTGCCCTGAAAAGCCAAACTTCTACTTTCTGGGATAATATTAAATTGTAATGATATTTCAGCCGGGTTAGTTCTCTCAAATCTTTTCATGACATCCATTGCTTCAATTTTGTCTCAATCTCTGATTTTATTTTCTAACTTTGTGATTTTCTGATTATTCTGCTTTTTTATATAAGAAGTATGTTGAATAGTATATCCCCTCAAAACTGCCTTCAGGGCTTCCCAGTTAGTCACTACTGAGGTGCCGTTGGTGTATTTATGTCTAAATACTCATTGATTTGTCTCATAGCTTGCCTAACTATTGAATCTTGTAATAAGGATGAATTAAATCTACATCTATGTGACTGCATTCTCTTATACTGAGGTATTGTCTCTAGACAAACCCAACCATGATCTGATATTATATTACCAATTGTACATTGAGACACAGACTGAATAAGTGACTTGGATATAAGGAAGAAATCAATCCTTGTGTATGTTTTATGAACTACAGAAAAAAATGTGTAATCTCTCCCATTTTGATTCATAAGGCGCCAAACATCCACAAGCCCGAGGGCATTACACATTTTTTGCACCATCACAGTGAGTTTTGAGGTTCTATATGACAACATCTTACTACAGTCGATGATTGGAATCTATTCATTCATTCAGGTGCCTTGCTGTTTGGCGTGGGCGAACATGTCTCTCCATCCATCATGATCCCTGACCCTCCGAATTGTAGTTGTTGCCTCCCCTATCTCTAACTGTGATGTTAGTCCATCTCTCATTCTCATTCTCTGTCTGCCTCTGCTTCGTTTTCCATCCTGCTTTCCAGTTGTAACTAAAAATCTTCGCATGATGTGTCCAAAGAATTTTGATTGCTGTTTTCTGATTTTTTTTGTAATTAATTTTTTATTGAAGTTCATCATCAAACAAACATTTCCATATGATGTATTTCAGACATTGTACATATATATCATATAATCATATATAGCACAAATCTCCATAAAGTATGATATCATAAGCTCCAATAGAATGTAACTTTACTTCATGATCAACAAAAATCCTTCATCTTCTGTATTAGGTGCATATATGTTTGCTAAAATACTATGTTGCTTCTGTACTTCTGCCAAAATAATAAGAATTCTCCCTACTTCATCTTTGATCTGTTTCTCGCATCTAAACTGCAACTGCCTATTGATAAGTGTTATAACGCCCAGCTCTTAGTTGACCCTGCACTGTAAAAAACATGATCTCTAACACCCCCCCCCGTAGTTTTACTGATTCCTTTGTTGATAAATGTGTTTCCTGTAGAAATACCACATCCCATTTTTGTTTCCTAAGCTTATTCATTACTTTTCTCCTTTTTATAGGATTCTTGGTCTGTTAACATTCCATGTGGTGAAACATATTTTATCTGAATTAAGAGAAGACATAGTTAGGACAATCAAATAAATACACTGCAATATTTTGACACTGACTCATAAACCTCCGTTTAAACTGAAAAGTAACAAAATGGTGCTTAAAACTCTCCCACATGCAACAGTGGCCAAAGAACACGGCCAAACGTCCCTTCCACAAAGGATTATGGTCCATGAAATGCCCAGACCAGTTTTAACTGCTCAGAAACAACGCCGGTGCGATTTTACAGTCAACGTAGCACACTTAACAGTATGTCAGCCCTAGTGAGATTAAGGTCGCTTCAGCACAATACAATCTGGCAAGATTTAAAAAAACAAACACAAACCAACTCACATCTTACTCAATTTAACTAGCATAGTTAAACTCTCCCATCTCCTCAATAAATTTTCTTGCTTTCCGTGGGCACTCAAAAAATTTGAAACTGTCTTTAGTTTCTATTCTTATCTTGGCTGGGCGATGACGGCTTTGACTCCACTAACGATATAGATTGGCGTATATCTTCAAGGTCTACCAAGTCAACCGAGATTTTTTTCAAAACTGCATTTATGTCAGCCAAGTCATGACTCGCCTCTTGTTGGTCTCCCTCAGACAACGGTCCTCTGCCATTTTGATCAGAGGCCATCTGTTTGGAGCACTGCAACCTCAAATGCCTCTTAATATCTCTGGAAGCCTTTGTTTTATGTTGTTTTGACATCTTACACGGACAGTAACACTTTAGAGCTGCAACAGTGATAAAATAGTCTGTGAAAGTGAATTTTTAAGGGATAATTATATACCACTGGCGTGGAGCACTGTTCTAAGTAGCCATATCTGTCCTTGCATCATGTGACTCCCTAAGGGGCATTTTCTGAAGGCTGCCAGTGAATAGTGGTGTACCACAGGGGGCTGTGTTGGAACCGATTCTATTTAGGTTATATGTCAATAATTTGGATGATCTAATTGATGGCTTTATATCAAAGTTTGCAGAGAATATGAAGATAGGTGCAGGGGAACATAAGAAGTAGAGAGGCTGCAGAAGGACAGACAGATTAGGAGAACGGGCTAAGGAATGGCAGATGGAAGACAGTGGTAGCAGCAATGGAAGTATTGACTGTTTTCTAAATGGAAAGAAAACACAAAGCACTGAAGCAGAAATGACTAAGTAGCCGTTGTGCAGAATTCCCTATAGATGAACTTGCAGGTTGAGTGTGGTGAGGAAGGCAAATGTGATGTTAGCATTCATTTCAGGAGGACTGGAATGTTCAAAGCAAGGTGTAATGTTGAGAATGTATAAAGCGCTGGTGAGGACTCAGTTGGAGTATTGGGAGCAGCTCTGGGCCCCTTAAAAGGAATATGCTGAAACCAGAGAGGTTTAAAAGGAGTTTCTGGAAAATGATCCAGGACTGAATGGCTTGTCATATGAAGAGCGTTTGATGGCTCCAGCCATCACTAGAATTCAGAAGAATGAGGGGTGATCTCATTGAAGCCTATTGGACGGTGAATGCCTTGATGGAGTGGATGCTGAAGGGATGTTTCCGATGTTGGAAGAGTCTAAGACCATGGACACAGCCTCAGAATTCAGGGACATCCTTTCGAATGGAGATTAGTAATTTCTTTAGCCAGAGAGTGGTGAATCTGTGGTATTCGTTGCTGCAAGGAGCTGGTGGAGGCCAAGTCTGTGTATATATTTAAGGCAGAGGTTGACAGATTCTTGATTACTGAGGGATATGGGGAGAAGGCAAGAGATTGAGGCAGAGAGGAAAATTGGATCAGCAATAACTCAATGGGCCAAATGGCATAATTCTACTCCTATATCTTATAGTCATATGGTATTATATGCAAGCATCTGAGGTAAAATGGAGTGTCTCTTTATTTGTAATTGGCCCCAGTGGGAGCTCCAGGAAAACCATTGTTCTGAACTGTGTTTTAAAATAAATCTGCAATCCATATTCAAATCTGAAGATTGGTTAGTGTAGGAATTAGTATACCTAATTCCACAATATGCCATACCACTCTCACAAAATGATCAGGAATTTACCAAACTAAACATGATTTGAAATTAAAATATGATTGGTATTACAAAAGGCCACTGTTGCCAGAAATCCCCCATAGTCACTGCATGCTCCTGCTCCAAGGACACCTGGGCATGGACAAAACTCTGGATGAGGGCAGAGCCCTTGACTGCCCACCATGTGGACCCAGGAATGGCCATCTTGACCAGGTCCCGGATCAAGTCTGCCAAGCAATCCCCTGATTGAGTCACACCCCTCTGTCCTGTGTAGCCATAGACCTGAGGGGTGGAATCTGCTCAACTCAATGACAGAGAACATACACTAGAATTCTGGCCTGCTTGTGTCTATGCCGACCACAATGTCAAATTAACCTGAGCCTGTCTGGCTGCTTGTGGTTGATGTCTCTCGATTCTCCACATGTTTATGTGCTTGTCTAAATGTCTCTTACGCATCATTATAATATCTACTTCCAACACCATCACAGGCAACATGCTCTGCGGAAACAAGGTACCCTGCTGGGGATCCATTCCCCCCTCACCTTAAAGCTATATCCTCCAGTCTTTGACACACCTCCACCCTATGAAATTGACTCGACCACCTACCATTACAGTGCCTCTCAATATTTTATAAATGTCTAACAGTCTCCCCTCGGACTCAAGTTTGTCCAACTTCACAATTCTGTGCTTCTCATTACTTCAGGATATCCTCGACATCTCAACTTACTGCAGTCAGGTGTACGCTATTTCTGAAGCAGCCGTGTGTGCTGCAGCCTGAAGCACTGGCAGTTGAAAGTCAGCGATTAGGGAGTGTGTCTTTTTCTACCTTTCTGAAGCGAAGATACATAGGCTGTATGTCCTTCCATGCAGTAGGAGCTCCTGTGATAAAAAACAGGAGGATGCCCTGCTCTCTTTCCACGTGGTACAACGGAAGTCTTCTCAGCACCATAATAAGAGTCATGGAGTCATAGAAAAGTACAGCACAGAAACAGGCCCTTCAGCCCATCTATTCCATACTAAAACTCCCATCGACCTGATCTGGGACCATAACCCTCCATGTATGTTGAAATTGAGCTCACATGCACCACTTGTGTTGGAAGCTCATTCACATTCTCATGACCCTCTGCGTGAAGAAGTTTCCCCTCATGTTCTCCTTAAACCTTTCACCTTTTTATTCCTGACCCATGACCCAAGTGTAGTCCCACACAGCTGTAGATGAAAAAGCTTGTTTGCATTTACCCTTTCTATACACCTCATAATTTTGTATACCTCTATCAAATCTGCGTTCAATCTTCCAAGTTCTAATGAATGCGTTCTAAGCTATTCAATCTTTCCTTCTAACACAATCCCTCCAAACCCGGGGACATACTTATAAATTTACTCTGTACTCTTTCAACCTTAGTTATATCTTTCCTGTAGGTAGGTGACCAAAACTGCGCACAATACTCCAAATTAGGCCTCACCAACGTCTTATAAAACTGCAACCTAACATTCCAACTCCTGTACTCAATACTTGATATATGAAGGCCATTGTGCCAAAACATTTTTACAACCTGAACTACCTGTGTCACCACTTTCAATGAATTATGAACCTGTATTCCCAGATCCCTTTGTTCTACTACACTTCTCAATGCCCTACCGTTCACTGTGTAAGACCTTCCCTAGTTGGTCCCACTGAATTGCAGCACCTTACCCTTGTCAGCCATTAAAAACTATCTACCATTTTTCAGCGTATTTTTTCAGCTGATCCAGATCTCTCTTGAAGCCAAGGTTGCCCTCTGTGCTGTCCACCACACTCCCAAGCATGGTTTCATCCTCAAATTTACTGATCCAATTCATCACATTATCATCTAGATCATTGATATAGATGATAGACAACACTGGATCCAGCAGCGATCACTGTGACACACCACTAATCTCAATTCTCCATCTACTACCACTCTGTGTCTTCTTCCACAAAGCCAACATCCAATCCAATTTACTACCTCATTTGAATGCCAAGCAACTGAACCTTCTTGAGCAATCTCCTATGCGGGAACTTGTCAAAAGTCTCACTAAGGTCCAGGTAGACAATATCTACTGCCTTGCCTTCATCCACTTTCCTGGTAACTTCCTCGAAAAACTCTATAATATTGGTTATACATGACCTACTGCGCACAAAGCCATGCTGACTATCCTTAATCTGTCTATGTCTATCCAATACTTATAAATCCAGTCCCATAGAATACCTTCCAATAACTGTCCCCAATATCAGGATCACTAGCCTATAATTTATCATTAGAACTGGTCTTAAACATTGGAACAAAATTAGCTATCCTCCAATCCTCCATCACCTTACCTGTGGCTGAGGATGCTTTCAATATCTCTGCTAGGGTCCATGGCAATTTCTGCACTTGCCTCCCATAGGGTCCAAGGGACCACATTGTCAGAGCCAGGGGATTTATCTACACTGATTTGCCTGAGGACTGCAAACACCCCCTCCTCCCTAATCTGTATAGGGTCCATGAAGTTGATGCCACTTTGCTTCACTTTTATACATTGTGTCAGTCTACAGATGCACAGAATTCTCTGAAGATCTTCCCCATCTCTTTTGGATCACTATTCTGATTTTCCAGAGGATCAATTTTGTCTCTTGCAATCATTTCATTCTTAACATATCGGTAGAATCCCTTCACCTTGTCTCCTAGGGCAACTTAATGCCTTCTTTTAGCCCTTTAGGGTTTTTATACTCAATAGGCACCTCACTTGTTCCTGCTTGCCTAGGTGGCAATACTGAGATCTCAGCCCTGGACGTTTAGCATGTAATTCCATGAACGCCCTTTGCAGAATCTTGTCACTCTTTCTACCTCAGTCATTAGTACCGACAAGGGCCATAACCTCTGGCTGCTTACAATCCCATAGAGGACTCAATCCAATCATTCCTGGATCCTGGCTCCCGGGAAGCAACATACCAACCAGGAATCTGGTTCGTCCACAAAACCTCCTTTCTGTTCCCCTAACTAACAAATCCACTGTCACCACAGCTTGCCTCTCCCCCCCCTTTCTTTCTGAGTCACAGAGTCAAAATCGGTGCCAGACTCCTGACTTTTGTGATGTTTTGTGGCTGCGTCATACTTCCTCCCTCCAAACAATGCAAAGTGATGAAGTGTCTCAGCCCAAAACATCGATTGTTTACTCCAGCATTTTGTGTGTACTGCTTTGATTTCCAACAGCTGCAGATTTTCTCTCTTGTTTCCAAAGAGATACGGCCACAGGGGTACTCTACTCTGGCTGTTTAACCCCTTTCCCCTTCCTGACTGTCACCCTGTTTCCAGTGCCTGCATCTTGGGTGTAACTATCTCTCTATATGTCCTATCTGTCAGCTCCTCAGCCTCCTGAATGATCCAGAGTTCATCCAGTTCCAGCTCCAACTCCTTAATGCGGATTGTTAGAAGCTGCCACTGGATGCACTTCTCCCAAGTATAGTTGTCAGGGACACAGGTCCCCCTGCCCTCCTCATCCTGCAAAAGGTGCATTCAAATATCTTGCCTGACATTTCTACTGTTACACTGAAAGAAGCGGTTATAAAATAACTCTCCCTACAGCTTTTTAAACCTTCTCTGACTGAAGCCTCTCCTCACTGAAGCCTCAAAGAGATAAAGCCTCATAATCCCCACTCTTAACTCTGTCGACTCCAATGATGACTGCATTATTTTAACTTGTTCTTGCTAATCAGTCCAGAACGCTGATTGGCCACGGCTCAAAGCTCCAAAACTGCTGTGAGTCACATCTTTTTGCACTCGATCAGCAAGCCTGAGTGAATTATGTCTTCTCAGGCTTCTCATCACTCAGATTGTGTACTGTTCAAAGCAAAATTAAAGTAAAATAAAATTTATTGAAGCTAATCGAAGACCAAATCTTCTGTTGTAGATGGTGAAGCCCATTACAGAGCTCGATATGGGTTGTTTCCAGCTGTTCTCCTGGTCAGTACCTCGGTGCTTGTGTTCAATGTGCGATTAATATATGGTGAGTAATTGTGTTCTGGTAAACCTGCATCCTTATCCAACGTGAGTGTGTGATATATGGTTAATTTGTGCACAGTGCGATCTCCAAGTTGGCATTTGGACAATCTGGTTTGGACATTAGTGGCAGATCAATATTAGACAAGAAGAACTTCCATGTTGTTCTCCTGCCCAACGGTATCTTTAACACCAATTTGTGGGCAGGTAATGGGCCATGCCCAAATGGCTCATTCATCAGGTCAGGGAGCGCTGAGTGAGTACTTCCCTAGATGAGAGGTTTAGATGGGGTGGAGTTTGTTAGGTGTGTTCAGGAAGGTTTCTTGACACAGTGTGTAGATAAGTCTCCAAGAGGAGAGGCTGGACTTGATCTGATATTGGGAACTGAACCTGGTCAGATGTCAGATCTCTCAGTGGGAGAGCATTTTGTAGATAGTGATTACAGTTCTATCTCTTTAACCATAGCATTGGAGAGGGTTAGGAGCAGACAAGTTAGGAAAATGTTTAATTGGAGTAAGGGGAAATATGAAGCAATTAGGCAGGAACTTGGAAGTAAATATTGGGAGCAGCTGTTCTCAGGGAAATGAAAAGCGGAAATGTGGCAATTGCTCAGGGGATATTTGTGTGGCATTTTTTATAGATAGGTTCCTATGAGACAGGGAAAGGATGATAGGGTACAGGAACCGTGGTGTACAAAGGCTGTTGAAAATCTAGTCAAGAAGGAAAGAAAAAATTATGAAAGGCTCAAAAAACTAGGTAATGATAGGAATCTAGAAGATTATAAGGCTAGCAGGAAGGAGCATAAGAATGAAATTAGGAGAGCCAACAAGACCTTGACAGGCAGGATTAAGGAAAACCACAAGGCATTCTATGAGTATGTGAAGAGCAAGAGGATGTGAGAGAATAGGACCAATCAAGTGCGACAATGGAAAAGTGTGTATGGAACGGAGGAGATATACTTTGCTTCATTATTCCCTACAGAAAAGGATCTTGGCAATTGTAGGGATGACTAGCAGTGGACGGAAAAGCTTGAGAATGTAGATATTTAGGATGTGCTGGAGTTTTGGAAAGCATCAAGTTGGATAAGTCACTGGAATCGGACATGATGTACTCCAGGCTATTTTGGGAAGTGAGGGAGGAGATTGCTGAGCCTCGGGCAATGATCCTTGCATCATCAATGAGGACAGAAGAGGTTCCACAGGATTGGAGTGTTGCAGATGTTGTTTTCTTATTCAAGAAAGGGAGTAGGGTTAGCCCAGAAATTATAGGCCAATGAGTCTTATTTCAGTGGTTGATAATTTGATAGAAAAGATCCTGGGAGGCAGGATCTATGAATATTTGGAGAAGTATAATATGATTAGGAACAGTCAGCATGGCTTTGTCAAAGGCAAGTGATCCCTTATGAGCCTGATTGAATTTTTGAGGATGTGACTAAACACATTGATGAGGGTAGAGATGTAGATGTAGTGTATATGGATTTTAGCAAGGATAAGGTACCCCATGCAAGGCTTATTGAGTAAGTAAGGAGGCATGGGATCCAAGGGGACATTGCTTTGTGGATTCAGAACTGGCATGCTCACAGAAGGCAAAGCGTGGTTGTAGACGGGTCATATCCTGCATGGAGGTCGGTGACCAGTGGAGTGCCTCAGGGATCTGTTCTGGGACCCCTACTCTTTCGATTTTTATAAATGACCTGGATGAGTAAGTGGAGGGCTAGATGAGTAAATTTGCTGATGACAAAAAGGTTGGGGGAGTTGTGGATAGTATGGAGGGCTGTCAATAGTTACAACGGGACATTGATAGGTTGCAAAACTGAGCTGAGAAGTGGCAGATGGAGTTCAACTCAGATTAGTGTGAAGTGGTTCATTTTGGTAGGTCAAATATGATGGCAGAATATAGTATTAATGGCAAGACTCTTGACAGAGTGGAGGATCAGAGGGATCTTGGAGACCGAGTCCATAGGACACTCAAAGCTGTAACACAGGTTGACTGTGTGGTTAAGAAGGCATATACAGTACATTGGACTTTATCAATTGTGGGATTGAGTTTAAAAGCTGAGAGGTAATGTTGCAGCTATATAGGACCCTACTCAGACTCCACTTGGAGTACTGTGCTCGTTTCTGGTTGCCTCACTACAGGAAGAATGTGGAAACCATAGAAAGGGTGCAGAGGGAATTTACAAGGATTTTGCCTTTATTGGAGAGCATGCCTTATGAGAATAGGTTGAGTGAATTTGGCCTTTTTTCCTTGGAGTGACGGAGGATGAGAGGTGACCTGATAGAGATGTACAAGAGAGGCATTGGTCATGTGGATAGTCAGAGGCTTTTCCCCAGGGCTGAAATAGCTAACACGAGAGGGCGTCGTTGTAAGGTGCTTGGAAGTAGGTGCAGAGGAGGGTTAAGTTCTTTAGGGTGCAGGGTTAAGTTCTTTACGCAGAGAGTGGTGAGTGTGTGGAATCGGCTGCCGGCAGCGGCGGAGGAGGCAGAAACGACGGGGTCTTTTAAGGGACCCCTGGGTGGCTAAATAGAGCTTAGAAAATAGAGGGCTATGGGTAAAGCCTGGGTAGTTCTAAGGTAGGGGCATGTTCGGCAGAGCTTTTTGGACTGAATGGCCTATATTGTGCTGTAGGTTTTCTGTGTTTCTATATTGTTCTCCTGCCCAATGGTATCTTTAACACCACTTAGTTGGGCAGGTGATGGGCCTTGCCCTGATGGCTCATTCATCAGGTCAGAGAGATTTACTGCCAATTCTCTGATGTCTGTCTCCCTCCAGCTTGTTCCTCTCCACTTCTCATGACACCTTGTTCAATGTACGAGTG
>JAUOBT010052542.1:0-10212 GCA_032362145.1 Hypanus berthalutzae
CTTGAACTCATGACTACAGATTGAGATGAAATGACTTTCAAAAATGGTGACGTCAGACACCGTACTAACACATTATGATTCACGTTATCCAGTGAAGCTTGCATATGATGCCTTGCCTTCTGGTATAAGTGCAGTCATGTTACATGTTATGCGTGATAGAAGTGAATGCCCCATAGCCTTTTGCATCATGTTCCCTGACTACTGCAGAGAAAAATTAGGCACAGATTGACAGAGATGCCTTGAGCCTGGCTTGGGGTGTAAAATGTTTCAACCAGTACTTGTATGGGAGAGGGTTTACCCTCATTACTAATCATCAACCACTGGTGTCCATTTTCAATCCACAGAAGGGTGTTCCACTAGCAGCAGCAGCCCAAATGCAGAGATGGGCTCTGTTTCTTGGAAGACACAATTAGAAGACTGAATTTAAGAAGATGACTGATCATGGAAATGCTGATGGGTTGTCCCATTTACCCTTGGAAAAGGAAGCACCAGAAAAATTTATAAGGGATCATTCCACTTGATGTATTCTCCCTAATGCAAATTGAAAGTCTCTCAATTATAGCAGAGATGATCCAAAGGAAAACCAGAAAAGACCTCACAGTGTCTCAGGTCTACACGGCCACCCAAAGTGGTTGGATGGCACAACAAAATCTCCAAATTCCTCATTTTTACCAGTACCGGCATGAACTTGCCCTTGTCAGAGGTTGCCTTATGTGGGGATTGAGATTTATTGTATCATCCAAGCTAAGAGCTAAAGTGTTGGAGGAGCTACATGCCACTCATCTAGGCGTGGTCAAAATGAAAGCATTGGCTTGAAGCTTTGTTCAGTGGTCTGGGATAGATCAGCAGATCAAGTAGCTTGCCATGCATTGTTCAGGATGCCAACACATCCAGAAGATGTCAGGACCAGTGCCTCTCCATCCTGGGGAACGGTCTGCATTGCCCGGGCAGAGGATTCATATGGATTTTGTTTGACCGTTCATGGGCACAAATTTCTTGGTAGTGGTGGATGCAGCGACAAAGTGGCCAGAAGTGTTCCCAATAGCCTCCACTACAGCCTCACACATTGTTGATGTATTGGGAATCCTCTTCGCAAGGACTGGTGTTCCAGAACACGTAGTCAGTGACAATGGACCACAGTTTGTTGTGGAACAATTTCAGTCATTGCTGAAAATGAATGGAATAAGACACATTACATTTGCACTGTACTGCCCAGCTACAAATAACTCAGCAGAAAGGTTTGCCCAGAGTCTTAAAAAAATTCCCTCCCCCTCCCTTCTTCTATTCCCCATTTTAACCTGCTGACTTCCTTCAGCGTTTTGTGTGCAAAACATTAAGTACACCACAAAGAAGGAACTTTCATGGAAAATGAGAGATGCTTTGACTTGTCAATCAGTGGACCAAGTAAGGTTTGCATCTCTAACTAATGTCAAATCAGGCTCACCTCTTTAGGAATGCATTACACATGCTCCAGTTTTGAATATGGTGTAAGTTATGACAAGACATGCATTGCCTAATATTTAATGTCAGTGTGCATGCCTGACTGAAGACATGAACACATGCTATATACATACTGTAGGTGATCAAAATGAAAATTTCCAGTTTGTTAGCACACTAAGTACTGATTGCAATGGGTTATTAATTAGCTGAAAAAATCAAGAAACCCAATCATTTGTGAAAAATATCCCACTGTGCCACAGAATTTCTTGGAAAAATAACTCATGATAGGTTAGATCATCTTAAATTGAAGGTTGTAAGTGGAAAAGCGTACTTGCTGTGATGCAGAACTAGCTTATACACCAAAGAAGAGATTCACTGCCAGAGAAAAAAAAACCATGGATGACTAAAGAGATGAAACAGACCAAAAGGGAAAGCATGCAAAAACTCAAACATCAGTTTGTTATGTGCCATGTCATATGAGATGGGTGATCATGGTTTATCTATGACTGTGATTGTTCTTCGTAAATTTTTCTGCAGAAGTGGTTTGCCATTGCCTTGACTGTGTCTTTACAAGACAGGTGACCCCAGGCATTATCAATTCTCTTCAGAGGTCACAAAACCAGGAATTGTGATATGCACCAGTTGATCATATGACTATTTATGACTATGTCCCATGGCTTCATGTGACCCTGATCTGTGTTTGGGGTGAGCCATGGGTGCACCTTGCTTAAGGGCTTAAGAGTGACCTGCAGGCTAGCGGAGGGAAGGAGCGTTTTATACCTCCTTTGGTAGAGAAGTATCTCCACATGCCACCCACAAACACCAATACAGATTCCAAATATTCTTTCCCTAAATAACACTTGAATCAAATCCTATCTGTAATGCTGCTCTCCACTTCTTTTCACATGTACCATACTCCTCCCCATCCTACACGTTTTAGCCCTTTACCTCATCTCGTTGAAGTGTCATCAAGCTGGTATCTTTGTAACCTTCGTACAGATTTCCCATACAGCAACTAACTGAAGGAGATGACATTGCAAATATTAAAAGCTGCAAAGTATGAAGAGACATACCTGGGATATTAAAAACTATGTTTTTCTTTGTATTTACATTTGAACAAGTAAGCCAGAAGCAATGTTTTCCATGACTACATTTGCGATAATACTATGTTAGGTAGAAATATCCTGTATATCTCAATGTGAATCAGAGATAGAGACCCATGGGGTTTGCAAAGCAAGAGTAATAATAAAAAGATAATGACAGTAAAGAGTGATAAATCACCTGAACAAGATTGCTTTGGTCTCAAGATTTTAAGGAAGCACTTGGCAGAAATCCTGCTGTTCAAAGTTCTCTGGATTTAAGAACCATTTCCTTCATATTGAAGAATGTCGATGTCACACCATTATTTCAGAGAGACATGAGGGAGAAGATACTGATGAATTACTTGAATCCATAATTATATATGGAATGAATAAACACCTTGGGCATTTGGAACTATTACAAAGGAGCCTGCGTCAATTGGTAAATGTTTTGTCAGGCCTGATTTAACTTTTTGAATAGGTGATTCTTGTGGACTGAGTACTGACTGAATCCTCGTGTATATTGACTTAAGAACGTTCTGATAAAATCCTTACAGATATTGTTAGCAGGTCAAAGCTTATGGAATTGAGTCAAATTATTGACCTGCTTAGGAGAGGCAGGAGATTGAGAACAGGAATGACGTTTAGGTTGTCATATTGGGAAGATGCCCTGCAAGGAACTGTGCTGAGACTATAATCAATTTAATCATCATAAATGGCTAGGCGCTGGGATGGAAAGCTATCTATCCTTGCTTTTTTAAGCTCCAAAGACAGGCAGCATTGTAAGTCACATCAATGAGAGCATTAAATTACAAAGCAATATTAATAGATTGGAAGAAAGTGTCAAACTGTGGAAAGTAAATATTAAAGTAGATAAATACAATTCAGACAATTTGGACCCATAAACAAATAAAATGGAGAACTGTACAATGAAGATCTGGAAGAGTAGATTTACAGGGACGATGATGATTAAAATCCTATAGATAGGCACAGAATGCAGATGAAACATTTACCCTGAAGAACTGGTGTTCAAAGTAGAACTGATGTCCCAGTGACACAAAGCTTTGGTTTGGCCACACCCAGAGCACAGGGAAATTCAGTACAGTTGATTAATGATGCTTAGGTTGCGAAGGGAGTGCACCGCAGGTTGATTAGATCATTACTCGTCTTTAATTGCTGAAGACAAACTCGAGTTGTATTCCCCCAAATTAATCAAATTAATGCTTACACTGCATGTTTAAAATATTATGTAGAGATGAGAGGAGAGTCATTATCAAGTTTTGTTTGAAAATATTGTTCATACACCTTGGGATTTCCTTTGTATTAAAAATGCCGTTTCTCGTCGATGATACAACATCAGAGTCACCTTTTGGAGTTGAATACGAACTTCAAATGTTAATCACTCTGGCTGAGCAGAGAGTCTGATTTGCTCTCACTGGAGATTACTATGGTTCGGTTTAACACCAGGCACTCCCCACTGGGGGCAGATGTGCTCTTGTAGTTGATTCAGCTGCATTGTCCGCATCTTCTCTTATCACTCGGTCACCATCTCTGAAGTGGCTTTCTTGCCAGGCCTGTATAGAGCTTGGCTCTCACAATGTAGCAGTGACATGAATTTAAAACTGTACTTTAGTGCTGTGGAGCATGTTTCAGGATGCTGAGGTTGTAGACAGTGTTATTGAGGACTGTCCCTGCTCTCCATATCATTCTTAGATTCACTGATCTGATGATAAATTGTCAGTCATATTATCCGAAGGGACTGGGCTGCTGCCTCGCAGCACCTGGTTCAACTCTGGTGTTGCCTGTGTATGTTCTCCCTGTCCCTGAAAGGGTTTCCTTCAGATATTCCAGCTTCATCCCACATACCGAAGGTGTAAGGGGTGGGAGGTCACCTGGCTGCTGCAAATTGCCTCCAGTGGTAGAATCTGGGGGGACTCATTGAGAATGAGGACCGAATAAAAAAGTAGAATTAGTGTAGGATTAATTAAATAGGCAGTTGATACCTGATGGGCTGAAGGGCCAGTTTGCATGCCTCACTACTCCATGACTCTCTAACTCTATTTCTGAATGGTCATCAGTTGATTTGTGATCCTCTGATTATTAGTGAGGGATTATTCATTTTACCTTCCCTTAAATGTATTTTTTTGAGTTGCAAACATGCTTAGCACCTAGTAAGCACGGTTGCCGACTTATTTTACCAACCTTGAGTGAGTAATCTTGATTAAACTGATGTCCCCATTTTAACAATAACTGCTTGATCATTTGTGAGATCCATTCTCAGTGAAGATACAAATAATCTATTCCTGTTGCAGACACCAAACCGCTCTCTGAATTGCAGCTGCTGTTAAAATGTATCCTCTCTCACGTATGCCACGTAATTACTATTGGCTTCAGGAAGAACATTAAAATTCAAGATATACCACCTCGTTTAGAAGCAGCCTAAGCAGTTAATTTGGCTTGTGACGATTCAACACTTACAGCACAGGCTATAAAAGTATGGGTCCCAGCATGCTGAGCAGTAAAAGGAGTTTGCATGGCCATATATCATAACCCAAGAAGCACACCATCCTAACAGAGTGCTGCCTGCCACAAGAACTGGTCAACGCGGTATGACCTATCACTACCCTGTCACTGGGAGGGTTACCAGAAGGTCGGAATGATGGTCCAGATAACAAGGCAGAATCAGAATCAAAATCAAAATCAGGTTTATTGTCACTGAGCAACACCTGCAAAATGCCGCCGGAATTCAGCAGGCCGGGCAGCACCTATGGAAAAGAGTCCAGTCGAGGTTTCGGGCCGAGACCCCTCAGCAGGATACTGGCCTATGTTGTGAAACTTGCTGTTTTGCAGTAGCAGTGGACTGCAATACAGTACATGAAAAGTTACTACAAGTTGGCGTAAGAAATATATAAAAAGAAGTGCAAAAAGTGAGGTAGCGTTTGTGGGTTCATTGTCCATTCAGAAGTCTGAAAGCGGAGGGGAAGAAGCTGTTCTTAAAATGTTGAGTGGGTGCCTTCAGGCTCCTGTGCCTCCTCTGTGATGATAGCAACGAGAAAACTATGGGACCAAGACAAAGGAGCAGAATTAGGCACATCAGCCCATTGAGTCTGTGCTGCCATTCCATCAGAGCCGATGTATTATCCTTCTCAATCCCATTCTCTTCCCTTCTCCCTGTAACCTTTGACACGCTGATTAATCAAGAACCTATCAACCTCAAATATACCCAATGCATGGTCTCCACAGATGTCTGTGGTATATAATTCCACAGATTCACCACCCTCTGGCTAAAGAAATTCCTCCTCATCCCTGTTTGAAAGGTATGTCCTTCTATTCTGAAGGCTGTGCCCTCTGGTCCTAGTCTCCCCACTATAGGTAACATCCTCTTCACATTCACTCTGTCTAGGTTTTTCAATATTTAATAGGTTTCAGTGAGATCCCTCCTCATTCTTCTAAACTTCAGACCATACAGGCCCCGAGCCACTAAATGGCTCTCATACTTCAACGCCTTCATTCCCAGGATTATTCTCGTGAACCTCCTCTGGATCCTGTCAAATGGCAGCACATCCTTTTTTAGGTGAGGGGCCAAAACTGCTCATCGTGTTCCAGAAGAGGGCATGTCCTGGATGACACCAGTGTCCTTGATGGTGGGGAGGCTAGTGCCCATGATGGAGCTGTATTATACCCTCTACTGCTACTTGGATAAACTTGCTCTAGTTTCCAAGGCTGTGGTGCACATTTGAACAGGAGCATTTAACAGTCCAGTTTCACTAACGCTGATTGGCCGGCTGGTTTATTGTTGTCACATGTACCAACATACAGTGAAATGCTTATCCTGCAGACAATTCATGCAGATCAAGCCATTACACAGTACTTTGAAGTAAAACAAGATAAAAAAACAATGCAGAAATGTAAGAGCTACACAGAAAGTGCAAGGTAAGTAAACAAATGCAAGAAACTTATTATCATGTATGTAGATGATACTGTATGAGATTCATTTCTTACAGACTTTTGCAAGAAAATAAATAAATAGTACAGATTTTATGAAAGATTATACATTAAAAAGACAAAGGAACTCCTAACAAAAGACGACAACCTATTCAAATAAAAAATTGAGCACATGAGTTGTAAATCCTTGAAAGTGAGTCTGTGGGTTGTGGAATCAGTTCAGTGTTGAGGTGAGTGGAGTTATCCACGCTGGTTCAGGAGCCTGATGGTTGATGGGTAGGTTTTCCTGGACCTGGTGGGAACATGGCCTGGATGGTGGGGGTCCTTAATGATGGATGCTGCTTTCTTGTGGCAATGGTCCTTGTAGATATGCTCAATGATGGGGAGGGTTTAGATTGTGATGGACTGGGCTGTATCTATCACTTTCTATAGACCTATCTGTTCCCGGTGATGCAAATTGCCAGGATATTCTCCACTGTGAATTTATAGAAGTTTGTCAAAGTTTTTAGTGACATGCCAAATCTATTCAACCTGCTGAGAAAGTAAAAGCACTGTCATGCATTCTTCATGATGGCAATTACGTGCTGGACAGCATTTCTGATATAAATACACCAAGCAATTTGAAGTTTACTGACCATCTCCAGCTACCTTAATGAGCCTCCAGCTTCTATCTCCCGTAATCGACAATCAGCTCTTTAGTGTTGCTGATGCTGAGTGAGAGGTTGTGGTTGTGGCACCATTCAACCAGGTTTCACTGATTCATCACCACCTTTGATTTGGCCAACTACACTGGTGTTGTTAGCAAACTTATATGTGGCATTGGAGCTGTAGTTAGGGTTAGGGTCATAAGTGTAAAGTGAGTAGAGCTAAGCACACGGCCTTGTGGTGCACCTGTGCTTAAGGCCTCAGCACCTCCTTGTGCAGCTTGTGTGTGAGGTCAAGAGTCCATCTTATCGTATAAGAGTCTGTTGAAGTGCTTGATGACAGCAGGGTAGAAGCTGTCCTTTGAGCCTGCTGGTACGTATGTTGAGGCTTTTTTTATCTTTTGCCTGATGGAGGAGGAGAGAAGAATGAATGTCTGGGGTGGGTCGGGTCTTTGAAATGAATGAGCTGAGTTGACTTTATTTCATACATCCTTCACATACATGAGGAGTAAAAATCTTTACGTTACGTCTCTAAGTGTGTAATGTGCAATCATAGTAATTTATAATAAATAGAACAGTCAATGCAATATAGAAATACACAAGTTAATCAGTCCGATGGCCTGGTGGAAGAAGCTGTCCCAGAGACCTATTGGTCCTGGCTCTTATGCCGTGGTACCATTTCCTGGATGGTAGCAGCTGGAATGCGATTGGGGTCCCCAAGGCCCTTTAAGGCCTTTTTATTCTATAAACACACGCCTGTCTTTGTAAATATCCTGAATTATGGGAAGTTCACAACTACAGATGCACCGGGCTTGTCAGCACCACACTCTGCAGAGTCCTACGATTAAGGGAGGTACAGCTCCCAAACCAGGCAGTGATGCAGCCAGTCAGAATGCTCTCAATTGTGCCCCTCTAGGAAATTCTTAGGATTTGGGGGCCCACACCAAACTTCCTCAACTGTCTGAGGTAAAAGAGGCACACTTTTTCATCACACAGCTGGTGAGTACAGGCCACATGAGGTCCTCGGTGATGTGGATGCTGAGGAACTTGAAGCTGTTTACCTTCTCAACCCCAGATCCATTGACGTCAAAAGGGGTTAGCCCGACTCCATTCCTCCTGTAATCCACAACCAGATCCTTTGCTTTTACGACATTGAGGGAGAGGTTGTTTTCTTGACACCGTGTCAGAGAGATGACTCCTTCCCTGTAGGCCACCTCGTTATTGTTTGAGATAAGGCCAATCAATGTAGCATCATCGGCAAAATTAATTAGCAAATTAGAGCTGTGGGTTGCGACGCAGTCATGGGTATACAGGGAGTAAAGTAGGGGACTTAATACACAGCCCTGAGGGGCTCCTGTGTTGAGAGTCAGAGGGGTGGAGGTGAAGGAGCCCACTCTTACCACCTGCCGGGCGATCTGACAGGAAGTCCAGGATCCAGCTGTACAAGGCAGGGTCAAGACCGAGGTCTCTGAGCTTCTTATTGAGCCTGGATGGAATTATGGTGTTGAATGCTGATCAGTAATCCAAGGATAGCATTCTCACATCAGCATCCTTCTTCTCCAGATGTTTAAAGACAGTGTGTAGGGCAGTGGCTATTGCATCATCTGTCGATCGGTTGTGTCAGTAGGTGAATTGTAGGGGTCCAGTTTGGGTGGTAGCAAACTGCAGATGTAATCCTTGACCAGCCTCTCAAGGCACTTGCTTACTATTAAGGTGAGTGCAACAGGACGTCAGTCGTTCAGGCAGGTCTTCTTTGGTACAGGGATAATGGTGGATAATCTGAAGCAGGAGGGGACTCTACACTGGGAGGTAAATTAAAAGCAGGTTGTAGCAGCCAATAATCTGGAAAAGCTGCCAGCCGACATTAAAGACCCAAGAGTGCCAGCTTATTGGAGTTTCAATGCTCAATGTTCCAGTTTAAGCCAAAAAGAAGCCAGTTGTTTAGGAATGCTGAAAACTTGCAGGGTTACATCTAAGATAATATAGAGTACACACCCAGAGCTTAGCTAAATCTTGATGGAACAGTCAAGTACAATGCTTACAGATTTAAAAATACCCCGAATTTGGAAATCTATCATTGATAACTTCACATTGATCATTGCAGCATTCAAACATTCAATGAAATCACACAATTATCAATTTGAGGAAATCAGAACACGCAAAGATCTGAATGTTCATTGCTTTAATATGTAGGTACCTGTGAATTAGGATCATAGTAGAATCCAGTTTGTGCGTCATAGTAATACCCAGATGACTCATCATATTGGTAAGTGGACACATCTGGTATAGCTGGAATGGATAAACAAAGTGGCTTATCAGTAACAACTAAATAAAGACTACTCAAACATAAAAAACAGAATAAGATCTGAGTAAAACACTCACGATAGCTTGAATCCTTTGAATCTGAAGAACCATTGGGTGCGGTGGTATCTGTTTGCTGGGACTGGCCTGCTTGCAGAGACTAAGGAAAAAATTACCCTGTTTTAAAAATTGTTTTACCTTGTGCTTACAATTTCCATGACAACTTCAGGAGTTAAACAATTCAATAATCTTCAACATTCCTGAACATTGAAAAGGTCTGTCATACCTCAGACTGATTCTGTAACTGGTAGTTTTGACCATCTTGGGAAACTGTTGCAGGTTTAGAAATTGTAGGAGGAGCTGTTAAGGAGAAAGGAGAAAAATAATGCACCAAGGTGGTGAGTGATGAGTTGTATTAACGTTTACATAATCAAAATATTATTAACCTATGGTATAACTTGGCAGATTTCCGGATTGAAAACTGTCAGCCAGTTCTCTTGGCTTTTTTTATATGCAAGAAGTTTGATAATTAATTGAATGAGCCAACCTCCAGTATTAACTGAATACAGAATTATGAATCAGGAACTATTTTGAGAAACCTTCCAAGGGAATTAAATCATGAATTAAACACAATTATAGATCGAAATGAGATCAAAGTGTTTTCAGATACTATATTCTAATACTGGTGGCTGTCCATCGTATCACGTTATAAGTGAAAAAGCCATTGCACTGGGACAATTCCACTCTCAACTTCCAGGTCCAGTGGTACAAACAAGTGTCATAAACTGTGTCTTCCCTGGTTG
>JAUOBT010052550.1:0-10211 GCA_032362145.1 Hypanus berthalutzae
ATTAGCTGCACAGGTGTTTGCACTGATTGTGTTCATCAACAGTCAAAAGAACATGTCAATGTACACTTCACAAATTCTTCTGTCTTTAAAGTGTGGTAGTGTTCTAACTTGCTCCGTATTTAATTTAAATGTAATTTATTCTTCAGTTACACAGTACTTGGTCTTTTTTGCAACTAACTTTTCCGTGAAACTTCAGCCAGCTGGGGCAGCCGCTGAATTGGGCCAAAATGTGTCCCAATTAAATGGAATCCATTGTATTTATAATAAAATTATAGTACACATGGTACAGCTACACGTAAATGAACCAAAAAGCTAGAATATGGCACTGCCACAGACTATTAAATAAGAAAAGTTCCTACTTGTGCTACTGATTTCTTATGACGCTGTGCTATTTCCTGTAGCTTAGGATCCTCAAGGAGATTGGGTTCATCTGGCTTTGCCCTGAAATTAACAAAAGGAAATGGAATTACTTGTGCAAAATCTCCAAGGAAGAACTTCCAGCTGCATGATTTTCCATTAGTAGACAGTGTCGTTTTTAAAAAAATAAAATACATGTTATAAATGACTCCTCACCAGTCATAGCTTAATTATTGTTTCACTTATTAAATGTGATACATTTTTTGATTAAGGTGCTTCATACTCATTTGTGTTCCGGGGTCCTGTTGTCTTGTATGACACTTCAATGCAGGTACAGACAGCAAAAATCATCTTGTAAACTAAATTCAGAAGAACAAAAACACAGGTGTAGCAAGCCAATGGTCCCTCAAGCCTGCTCCACAACTGACAATCAACTTTTATTAACTTCATTCTCATCCGCATGATCCCATAACCTTTAATTTCCCATTGCCCAAAATTTCATCCTAGTTCACAATTAATGTAATGGTATAATATTATTTATGCTGGAAGTTAGTGCTGTAAGTTTCTGCCGAACACGAGGAAAGAACGTCCCTAAAGCATATGATGCAAAAAGTGGCTGTCAAATAAAGAGAGCTCAGAATAAGGCAATACAAGTTAAGGAGCACAGGTATCATAGGCAGTGCAGAGAACACAATTCAGCAGAGGAAAGGCCATAAGCTATTAATGTGATACATATTGGTATAAGTGGTGATGGAGAAGCTTAGCACAGAGGTAGATTGGGAAAGTTAGAGGATCTCAAAATCAAAGATCACACCCACTCTAGATATTCTTCTCTCCTCTCCCATCAGCCAAAAGATAGCACAGGCCTGAAAGCACATACCAGTGTCAAGGACAGCATTTACCCTGCTCTTGGAAAGACTATTAAATAGTTCCCTAGTACTACAAAATAAACTCAACTTCACAATCTACCTCAGTATGATTTGACACCTCATTGTCTACCCTACAGTTAGCTGTTACTTTATTCTGCATTTTCTTTTTTTTACCTTGTTCTTCCTCAAATTGATCTGTATGACTAGCATTCAAAACAAGTTTTCCACTGTATCTCAGTACAAGTAACAATAATAAGTGTGCAAAAATTGTAGCATGGCATAAAAAAAGGGACCAATTACTCAAAAATTCATTGTCTAATAGGATCAAAGCAGAGAAATTGCAAATACATCATTTCTTAATGTATCAAGAATGAATCAATGGATGATCAGGTTTGAAAGAATATGGCAAATCACATAGCCAGTGTCAGGTAGGCACATGGGAAAGAGTAATAATATTGTTTAGATTTAACAGAGAGGACAATAGTCTTCAAAATGTCCTCAAAATACACAGCCTTGCAGTTTGATTCTTTCATGCCAAGAGGTTGGCCAGCTTACACTGGAAATTCATTACGACTCTTTCCAAAGATTTGCATGGACAACAGCTTCAGAAAGTCGCTTTATAAAATAAACTACTATATTAGCAATTTATCATTACTAAAATAGGAGCAAATTACGGTAGTACCATGGTCTGTCCAGAGATCCCAGTGGACTATAGGCTGTCACAACAATATTGTTGGAATTGCAATAGGAGATCAGATCTTCTTGAGTTAGATAAGGGTGGCACTCAATCTAGTAAAGCAAAAGAGAACACGATAAAACTTCAATGCTGATCAGACATTTTCACAGAAAAATACAGCGTCAATAAAGGTCATCCTGAAAATAAGTGAAATTCTATAATGCCAAATTTTTAGAAAAAAATCATTTACCTGATTGACAGCTGGTCTGTACTTCAAGTTTTTTTTATTAAGGATACGTTCTATCTGTTTATGATTAAAATTGGACACCCCTATAGCTTTAACTATTTTTTGATCCACCAATTCTTCCATTGCCTGTGAAAGGAAAATGATTACAATAATTAGCAGTCAGATAAATTTAAATTTTAGACTGAAGGCCATCCAGAATAATGTTTCAAGCAACTAAAGTCAAGGGACCAATCTAACAACAAGGGCTTTAAGAAGGAAACATATTACAAGTTTAATTTCTAGATAAATCTAGTAACAATAACCTTAGATTCTCCAGTTACATACTCACTTCCCAAGTGTCAACAAAATCCGTGTCACTTGGTATTATCATCCCATTCTCATCGAGGGGCAAGTTCTCCTGGCCAGCCTAAAAGGAGATATTTTAGAAGCAAGAACAAATAGCATAACTTAAATTACTGAGAAAGAAGGTAGACCCAAGTGGGTTAATACATGCCAACATTTAAGAGCTGTTTGTAAGTTTACCTTTGGTTTGTTTTCATTTATATTACAGAATATACTTCATGTCCGAGTTTTATCAAATTGTGTTCACTACATATCCCTTGATATTACTTATCAAGAGGAACACATTGGCATGAAAGGGCAGGGCCTCCTGTGTTTCTTCTAACTGGGCCAAAGAGACTGTTCTGCATTGTCTGCTCAATGTTCCAGTATGGCTTGCTACTACTTAGCAATTTTCCTACGCATCACATCAAAGTAATTCAGTTGGCTTAGATTTCTCATAAATGAATGTTAAAAAACCTCAAGTACCTGACCCCCAAAATTTACTCATTTTAAACAACCCACTGAGTACTAGGCTATCTAAAGGTACAACTAATTTACCTCAAGCAGTGTGCAAATTAAACTAGAGAAAGATGCACAAAAATGTTTTGCCAGGCAGTTTACCTTGAATCCCATAGGCCAATGAATAAGGTACAGATCCAGATAGTCCAGTTTCAGGTCACTTAACGTCTTAGAACAGCAATCCTTCACCATGTCTTTGGCATGAAATGTACACCACAGCTAGAAGGAAAACAAAACTATTCATTAGTGCATTGATATCACTAAAATTAAATTATACTTTAGCTACATGGCAGCAGCACTGCAAATCCTTTACCTTGCTAACAATGAAAAGATCTTCACGCTTCACAGTTCCATCCTTGATCTTCGCCTGAATAGCATCACCAACTTCTTTTTCATTTGCATACACAAATGCACCATCAATGTGACGATAACCAGCATCAATGGCCACTTTCACTGCTGCTGTCACTTTACCTGGTTCAGACTGAACAGAAAAGTGCTTGTACATAAAATTCAAATGGTAAGGAAATGCCAAATGAAACAGATATAAATGGCAGTCAATTCAAATTTAAGCATTTCAAAACAGCAAAGCTAAGAACATTCTTCCAACATCCTCTTCAACCTAGAATTTATCCAAGCTCTACCAAAGCAGATCACAAGTCAGGTATCATTTTTTTTTGAGTGACACCTCTTGACAAAATCTTTCCTCCAACTACCAGCCATAGGTCAGAGGCAAAAAAGCACAGGACAGCTGCTATTACACTTGGGAAGTTTGACAATAGAGGTAGCAGACCATGATTTTCCAACTCATTACGATTCTAGACATGCCCACCCATCAAAACTGAAATGCAAAGTATCTATAAAATAGTTATTCTTTTAGGTCAGTCTATCAGCACCTCTCTAAAACACAAACATTATCACTGAGACAAGGACAGCAAGTGATGAGAACACAGCCAACTGAAATTCACATTAAAAACATGATATTCCCCCTACCCACCCCCAAGTCACTGGGTCTTGATCTCTAACCAAGAGAACTATTTGAAATACCTCTCCAGAACAACCACAGAGCCTCAAGATGGTCGCTGAGCATCACCACTAAGGGCAAGAGGCTGTCTCTGCTACTACAACCAACAAGCCATAAAATGGATGAAAATCAGGACTGTTGAAGGGTCTCAGCCCAAAACATTTTCTATAGATGCTGCCCGGCTTGCTGCATTGCTCCAGCATTGTGAGTGATCCTTAGGTTTCTAGCATCTACAGATTTTGCGTTTGAAAATCCTAAGGATACTGTTCACAGCAAATATTTTAGGGTCTGTTAGTAATACAGCAAATGTGCCTGGCCATACACCAAACTGCTCTAGCATAGGCACAGTCCTGGTACTCAGCCAACCAAAAGCATTACCAGGTACCAGAAGGATCCCTGACAACGCTATCAAGTGCCATTCTAGAAGCAGCAGCAGATAAAGTGATCCAAGGCTATTCACCATTTAAAGACAACAGCTCAATGGCTGACCAGATATTAGCTTGACCTCCAATTTGCTGCCCAAAACTCAATTCCACCAGAGCCCAGAAATCTGTTTCAGGCTTAAACATATCCAACAACCGCAACCTTCTCAGCATTCTGTAAAGTAGAATGCCAGAGACTTATAATCCTCATACAAGATTCCTCATTGTACTTTAAATGGTTTTTCCACGTATCCTGAACCTTCATCTCTGCCCAATCAGTTTTTCCATAGAAGGCAATATCTTCAGTATCTACCTTCATAACTTCTTCAGCATATTATTTCAGTATCACCTCCACTTAGGTCCAGACTGTTTAATATTTCTTCATAAGACAAGCCCTTCATTCCAAGAATCCACTTACCAATAATTTTGCACCATCAGAGCCACTTGTTTCAGAGCTAATTTAGAACCTTGGTCCTAATACAGAGAAGATAGAAAAGACAAATTCTAGAGATAACACAGGAAAATATCTGAAAAGAAGCTGGTTCTGATTGTTAAAGGATAATCATTTCAACTCCAGAACATCACTTCAGGAGCCCTCAGAGTTTCTTCAGCTTGCGTCATGACATTCTCTTCACAAGGCCAGAAGTGAAGATTTTCTTTAACATTTGCTTCATGTGCAGTTCCTTATTTACTCCTAAGTTAATGAGTTGGTCCATGCCCACAGCCACCATGACCTAAATGACACTGGGTAAAAAATGGTTTATGCCACACAAGAATCAGGCATCAATCATCTCCAGCAAGTGTGACCACCTTTATAATTTCAATTGCAATATTATTGCTTCCTTTCCCGCCCCCACCAATATGCTGAGCATCAGCACTGTCCAGAAACTTTTAGAGCAGATACAGCAAGTGTAGTAATGTGAAGTGTCCTTACTTTGGATAGTACTTTGATAATCTGACAAGTACCTATTGTGGCCAGATTCAGGCAGAGATTGGGCGCCCTATGATTACTACCTGACTCCTTCACACCTTAATAATTGATTAACTAATAGCAGGTCAAATGTGTGGTATTTGTTATTTTCCTGGACAAATGCAACTGTACCAATATCCATGGAATAGGTAAAGCCAGTTCTGCCATCTAAATGCATAGTTTTCCCACCCAATTCTCCCATCTCTCTCAACAGAATTCAGGAACTTACAGAATCTTAACCTTTTACACAATCAACAGCTGCACAGCCACAGCTCAAGGGTATGATCTTTTATTTCAAGAAGTCAATCCTCAAGTGAGGAACTTTCATCTGACTTCATTAGCCAGTCCCAAATCCCAAGACAAAATCTGAGTTTTAGTAATTCCAGCCATCAGAAAGTCCCAAAGAAACAAACATCAACATTGACAAGTTCCTTCCTAATCATATCTTCGCATTTCCTGAAATTATAAAAATTCTGCTCTATGTCTCCTCAGGGAACAGCTTTCTCATCCCAACACATCTTATGATCCTTTGTTGCATTGCTTTCAAGCTAAATATGGTTCTGAGATAAGCAGGCAATAAATCATACAGTAATCATGCCATACTGCTTTTCTAATTCAACTGCTTGCTAAACCAGACAAAAAGTCTCACTTCACTAAACCACGCTCAATTGTTTTAAAAACTGAGCATTCTACAAGTGAATGATGACTTCAAAATCCTCACATTAAACTACTCTGCCACATTCTTGCCTACTTGTGTACTTTGTAACTTACTCACTTACACAAATTTTTCCATCACCAGTATGCTTACATATATTAAGATTAGGGATCCAGTTGTAGACTACAATTAACTGAAGATCAATTACGGATCCTTACATGTACCCAGTAATTACTTTTTGTCACTGTTAAAAATCCTCCCTCAGCTTTTATTCTGTAACGGATAACCATGTCAAAATATTTACCTCAACCTCACGAGCTCTTTCTTGCATAACACCTTTACCTGGCTACTTATCAAAATTCCTATGAAAAAATTCTCTTTCATATAACCAAGGTGACTGTACTACCAATGTACTACCAATTCAAATACTTTAATTAGATCCTTTAAAACTAAAGTTAATTCAAGATGTTCCACAACACAGAAGACACCCACCCCCCCAACAATATCACACCCACACTAAATTTATTCTCTCCACCGCCACAAGGATTTTGTTAATCAAAAGTTAGAGCAATTCACTATAGCTCATCTACAGTGTCAATTCAGGGAACACAGTTTTGACTTTGAACTTACAATGATTTATGAAAATTACAGACTTGCTCCCTCACTAACCAATCTTGCTTTGATGCTTGTACATGCACACTCCTTACTTTGATTTCATTCTTTCCACTATTACTCTAACTTTGAAGGCTGGCACCTATTCATAGGCCTCACTTGTGGTGCTTACTACTACAAGAAAATCACCAAGCTTTTCCATCTTTTCTCTTCATTTTCTCTTCAAAATAATCTTTGTTGCCACTTGCATATTTCTCTCTGCACGTCCACATTTCAATTTGCAGAGTCTTAAGCCTTCCTACGGCATAAATTGCCATAATGGTCAATACTTGTACCTTCATTTTCTGCACTCCCCTCCACTACATTTTTGCCTGCTTCTTCAATTCTTTCATTTGTGCATGTCTTACTCTTGCAAGATACATCTACAATGTACAAGCAATCCTCCCTCAATACAGCACCAAAACCTAATGGAATAGAAAGCCATTTCATCAATCTTGCCCATGGCAGTAGGAAAAGATCCAACCATCTGAATTCTACATTTCAGCAAATGATCAACTTAAGTGTAACAAGCCTCTACCATCTGTTTAGGTATTGTTCTGTATCACTACCATCATCGTTTGGGTTAAAATTAATATCCTCTCATCGTACTTTAAAACTATTCTCCACTTTCATCCCTGTTGACAAATGGTTCTGTACTCTTCTGGCACCTCAATTTAAAAAAAGTTTCCTCCTAGCTCCCTCAGTGTCAAATAATTCGAACCATCTGATTGAACTTGGCCTTTTGTCCTTGGAGCGATAGAGAATGAAAAGTGACCTGATAGAGGTCTACAAGATGATGCAAGGCATTGATCATGTGGAAGGCCAAAGGCTCTTTCCCAGGCTTGAAATGGCTAACACAAGGGGCGTAGTTTCAAGGTGCTTGAAAGTGGTACAAGGATGACGTCAGAGACAGGTTCTTCCACAGAGTAGTGCATTGCCAGCAAAGGTGATAGAGGCAGATACAGTAGAGTCTTCTAAGGGACTATTAGATGGGTATATGGAGCTTAGAAAAATAGAAGGCTGTGTGGTAGGGGACTCTGGGCCACTGGTTGGGGAACCATTGCTCTAGGCAGTTTCTAGTGTAGGTTACATGGGTGACACAAGATTGTGGGCCAAAGGGTCTCTAATTGTAAGACTGTAATGTGCTGTACTTTTCTATGTTCTATCACATCTTTCCTGTGAAAATGACACCAAGTAAAATGTATTAAAGGTGCCAAACTGGAAATTTCATATTACTAGTACTGGAATACTCAAGTCAAGTGGAAACTGAGTACTTCTGATTAATGACACTGGGCTCCAGTGTTCATCCTACAACACCTGCCTGACTGAATGTATCCTCAGTATTGTTCACTTCCATTTTCCAGCATCTGCGTTCTTGTTTTTGCTTTGATTCTTTATATAGCTCTGGCAGTATCAGCATTTTATATACCATTCCTCAAAAACCATCCCATATACCAAATTAAACCATACCCCTTTCCTTGTTAATCCTCTCCACCCTTCTATACTAGCAAGGGCACGCTCACACGTTGAAGAAATAGGAGTAGACTACTCAGTAGGATCACCAGTTTCTGCCCCATCATTGCTTAGTATCCAGAGATCTTTCAGTCTAAGTTTTGTATGGCATCAAAGCCTCCATCCTTCTAATGATAGCCCATCAACTCAAGGTAAATGCTTCTATTACTATGACAAAAGAAAATGGAAAATTCTGGATGAATTTCAGATTAGGCCTACTTGAAAAACTAAGGGTCGCAAACACAAAACATTGCCCCAACTGTTAAGCTTTTCCCTACCTTTTCTGTTTTTGTTTCAGATTTCCAACATCTGCAATTAACTTTTCCTTTTATTCCTTTCCTACCAACCAACTCATCCATGCTAGCTTTATCAACAATATCCAACTTTTATCGATCTCATCACAAGCTTTCTGAGAATTAAAATACACAATTTGTGCTTGTTCTACTCTCCTCAAAAAAATCCAATGCACCGTCATGCACAATTTTTCTTTTATAAACCCACAGTCATCTGACAGCTTTCCTCCTCTTTGGTTCTCAGTGTTTTCCCTAATTCTGATATTATGTTAATGTAAAGAATGTTATTCTTTACTGACAATATGCATGGGTTGTTGGCGTATGCCCATCCAACACCAGACATCCCCCTCCCTCCAGTAATCCATTCCATCCTCAAAATTTGAATGCTTTCACTATTCGTGGAATCCCTCCCAACTTCCATTTGCTCCATTCAATCTAGATTTTTGCCACTCTGAAAAAGTTGCTTTCAGTCTACCTCAATGAGAAAGAATGTCATCAGGCTGTAAAAACAATGGACCTGAGGTCCCAGGACTTTCAGACAGCCTCAAAGCATTCAAACTGTATCACTTAACCTGTCTTAAGCACAAGAATTATTGGACAAGCTGTGATGTGGCAGCTGGCAGTCACCAAAAAGACCCGTGGCACCTTTAGGCTGAGTATGGGATCTGTATTTGGCAGCATTGAGACTTGATCAGGCAACCGAGGTCGGTAACATCAAAACTCATAATTGGATAACTATGTGAAGTGGCATTTGCAGTTTTGAAAGAATTATTGTTTATTTCCCTTGCATAGAATGTTGACTGATCACACCCACCTCTTTCTCCACTTATGGTTTCTTTCATCCTACAGGCTTAATGTTAAACAGTGGATTTCCTCCAATTGATCATGAAAATTACTTAACTGAAAACGACAAAAGTTCTCAATTCAAAAGTATTACCCATCCTATCTTTCCAAATCAAAACCGTTTGTTATGTGAATAGGTCTAGCCAATCTTTGCTCAACTTTAAACACCCTCCCTGGTCATTCACAATACTATTCAGCAAAGCTATGGTTTAAATTCTACATCCCAAAATTTATCAAGACTTCTTCCACCCTTTGTATTATCACAGCTAACACTACTATTGCTAGAATCCACATCTGTGGTAGTTCCAGATAACTTTAGTACCCAACATTCGCCATAAAAGAATATTAAGATACTGTATTTGCCCCATTGAACTCAATAGGTCAAAATAACATTGTTTCTTTATCAGGAAAAATGAAACAAACAGAATAGCTATTTCTGGATAGAACTCGATGCACGATTAAAAGCTCCTGGTCATCAAAAACTGTTCAGACCTCAGTACTACAGTATGAACACTCACTGGCCTAGAAATTCTAGTACACCCAGGCAATGCGTCAATTGAGTGGCAGTCCAAACATTCAGAGCAATCAAGAGACAGGGGGCATGAACTGGAAATAGGAAATTCAGCAAGAAGGAATACCAGGATGAATACAAAAAGAACATGAAATAAATCCTTAAGATATAGGAGCAGAAGCAGGCCATTTGGCCCATTGAGTCTTGTGCACCATTAAATAATGGGCTGATCCAATTCCTCCAGTCACCCCCATTCCCCTGCCTTCACCCATACCCTTTGATGCCCTGGCTAATCAAGAACCTATCCATCTCTGCCTTAAATACACTCAATGACTTGGCCTCCA
>JAUOBT010052790.1:0-10197 GCA_032362145.1 Hypanus berthalutzae
TGTGGTCCCAATACCGAGCCCTGTGGCACCCCACTAGTCACCACCTGCCATTCCGAGAAACACCCATTCACCGCTACACTTTGCTTTCTATCTGCCAACCAGTTTTCTATCCATGTCAATGCCTTCCCCCCGATATTGGAGAAGCTGGTCTCAGCTGTTCCTGCGAGCTGACCCGAAAGAAATATAGCAACCTATGAGATGTACAGACGGGTTTAACCGCGGATTTTTTTGATTTCTGACTTGATGGGTGCATAAAAAATTATGTTGTCGATTTAATGTTTTCCGAATTTTTCCCCCTCCCGTTCACTTATCTTCAATTATCCATTCTGACACTACTCTTCCTTCATCGCCTCACCAGCAGATCATCTCCCCATTGTGACTACAACCTTCCATTTCGCTTATGGTCCATGTCCCTGTTTTATCAGATTATTTCTTCTCCAGGTCTTACTGTTTTGTACTACCAACTACAACGTCTTTACTTCATCCCTCTTCCCCATCCACCTGTCTAACCGTTCACTTGGCCTCAAGTCTGTACTCCTTATCGCCTCCCCCACATTCTTATTCTGGCATGTCCCTCCTTCTAGTCCAGTCTTTTTCGCAGCTCTATTGAAAATGGCCTCCACCCGAAACGTCCACTCTTTGTTCACCTCCATAAATTTTAACTGACCTGCCCCCCCTCCAGCATTATGTATGAGATATCACAGTTTTGGGTGAGTGGACGCGCAGTAAAACGCAATGTAGTATGTAGGACTTTAATACAGATTTGGCCCAAATGTCTTCCTAAATCAATTTATCCCCGCATAATTTCCGAAGTGCTGCTCATCGATACAGAATATCCACTTCTTCTTCGTCCACGCAGTGACTTCAGATTAGATACGGCGAAGTTCCCGGGTTTATGTCATCCTGCTCCCATCAATGGAAAGGATCTCATCTGAGTCTTTCACTCTGAAGAGACTGCTGAAGACTGCCGATCACACGCCGCGACTCCATCAGACTTGCAGGCAGCTCCCTGCTCCCATTGGTCCATCCCACTGCACAGTGATCAATTGATAAATGGGTTTATTATTAATTATTCGAAATTGATTAATATAATTTGCATTCGCAAGTGTAAAGGAGAACGAAATAGTTTTTACTCTGCATTCAATGCAACGCAAAAACGCAAGAAAAAACAAACACAGAAAAAAATCATTGCCACATTGCATTGAGTTTCCAGGTAATACCATGACAGAGTGCAGAATAAAGTGCTGCAGTTACAGAGCAAATACGGCGCAGGCGGGCAAATTGCAAAGTCGCCGCGAGGCAGATTGCGATATCAAGAATCCGTCTAGTCGTCTGGGTGAAGGTTTGAACACTTTTATAATGGCGTGATTGAAGCTGATTCTGAGCCTGATGGTACGTGCTTTCAAGCCTTTGTGTCTCCTGCGAGATGATGCAGAATGAATGTACCAGATCGCTGGTTGTGCATCCTGGACATCACCACCCCATTAAATGCTTCTGTTATCGTGTTTCTACATCGGTCCGGATTCAAAGGGGTTAACCGGTTTATTTTTGAGTAATTAACGTCAGTCTGCTCGGAGCCTGTTTGGGTCTCTGTGGAATTCTCAGCGCTGTATAAAATGTATCATTTCGATGAAGGTTCACAGTGTTAGCGAGAGCAAGGCCTCCATCACGCATGGCCGCAGTGGCTCGACAGCGGAAGACAAGAATTGGATAGTTGCAAACATAAAAGTGGGTTTTTATATGATTGGCTGCATCTGCAGCTTGCGAAGTGCCGGTCACGGACTGTAATCTGGGAACAGTGATAGAAAATGGTTCAGGATCGAGGAATAAGACAATGGAATGTTCCAGCAATAGGAAAGGGTGTCTTCAGCCTGGCTTCCTATATTTTTTCGAAAAATCCTTCGATCTCAACAGACACACGGATCTGGTATTTCCTCAAGACTATTCAGCCCGTCTACTATCCCGTTCTCGCTTTGGTTGCATTTCCCGGTACGTTCCCGTTTACCGACTTGAAGATTGACAGAATTGGAAGTACTGGACACGGGGTAAAGCCGTCTGATTGATGGGGGTTTAATTACATGTTCCCGTTCACACAATCAATCGTCCTCCCTGGCTGGACCTCTGTTATTAGCCTTTGATATTTTGACAGGATCCGGTCAACGACGTTATCTCCGGGTTTTCGATAAATAATAATAATACTTAAAGGAAACTGTACATATAGACAATAAAGTGTTCATGAAGTGTTTTCAAAATACAAACGAACAGATAAAATGTTGTTGGTTAAAAACAACTTAAATAAATAGGTTCTGATCGAGCATTTAAACGTTTCAACTGAGTCTGCATCCCTTCTGTTTTAGATAATTAAATTCCCCGGTTTCTGGGTGTATTTATAAACCTATAGCCTTTGAGGGAGTTTGTATAAATTTAAGGGACCGGCAGAAGAAGCTTGAGAGCTCGAGCTGAAATTACAGCACCGCCTCAGAGCACTGAATAATGAATTGATTTGTGTGTAGAGTGTAGCGACGCGTGTTCCCTGTACCTTGTTAAACAACTTTGGTAATCGTAAAGCAATTCCAATTTAATGACCAAATCCGAGCCCTATTCCAAATTCATCTATAACGAAATCTGTGAACATTGCTTCTCAGCTGTTCGTTGTTTAGCGTGGTGATGTCATTTTCCAGTTCTTTGTCGACTTCGCTGAACTATAATCCTCGTCCCCAGCAGATATCTCCGCTCTGGAAGCTGCATTCTGGGTTCAAAAATATGATTCCATATTTCTTGTCTGTGACTCTGCTGACTTTGCTCTTGCCCACTAACATGCTTGTGTTTCTTTCAATCCCAATAGTGAACGTGCTGACGATTGTGGTCCTGTCCCGGGGAAAGTGCGGTCTTTCTAGAGGCGTCACTCGTTACCTGATGGCCATGGCAGCAGCCGATCTCCTGGTTGTTATCTTAGACCAGGTACTGAGGCAGATTCCGATTGTTTACCGGGAAGGATTTAATTTCCTGAGGAACATCCCCGTCTGTAATGTCCACGCCACCCTACTTTACGCAGCCAACGACTGTTCCGTCTGGTTCACGGTCATGTTCACCTTTGACCGATTTGTGGCTATTCGCTGCCAGAATCTGAAAGCTAAATACTGCACCGAGAGAACGGCGGCTGTGGTTCTGGGGATTGCGGCCGTGCTGAGCTGTTTAAAGAACATATTCTGGTATTTTCTGTTCTCGGGAATATATGGGATGTCCAACATGCCTTGGTTTTGCCACGTAAAATATTCTGTCATGATCTCAGTGGCCTGGACCGTAGTTGAATTCGGCAACTTCCTCTTTACGCCTGTCATCCCGTTCGTGGTCATTCTGCTACTCAATGGTTTGACCATCAGACACGTGCTAGTGGCGAGCAGAGCCCGGAAGAGACTCTGGAGTCGCACTAGAGGGGATATTAACAAGGACCTGGAAATGGAGAACCGTAGGAAGTCGCTCCTTTTACTGTTGGTCGTGTCGTCGAATTTCATCGTGTTGTGGATGCTTTTTGTTGTGCACATTGCGTGGAAACGTTTGGTTTATTTACGTCGACCATCTGTGGGGTATATTACGGTCGCAACTACGATCCCACCTTTGACCATGGGGGAGCTGGGCTACATGCTGCAGCTACTGAGTTGCTGCACAAACACAGCTCTTTACGCCTTGACGCAGAGGAAGTTCCGGGAGCAGATGCGGAGGTGGTGAAATCTCCATTCACCCGCTTTCTGAGAGAAAGTATTCGGAAGGAACAGCTATGAAATCGGCTCCGCTCATATAGTTGAACCAATTGGCGGAGCGGTTCGCATGTCGCTTCTCAATGTCGCAATGAATCCTGTACATTTTACCGGTGTCGGCGTCGGTTTCCTCCAAATACATTTACATTTCAAAGTGGTGAAGTTTCTGATGGAAACCCCTGCTAACCTGCTGCACCGATAAGCAAGAAAAATAAAATATTGTTAAAATGAAACAAACTCCCTCAATTTCCCGCTCCGTTATAAAACGCAAACTTCATATCATTAGCAGCTGTCGGCCTTAAGAACAATGGGAAGGAAGCTGTCCGCACTGAACACAATTTTATAAACACGTGGGTGAAAATGCTGAACACAGATCAGCACAGCACATGAATAGACCGTTCGACCTATGAATGGGATGCTAGCAATACCACTAAACTAAACTGCTCATATGCGTTTCCATGGTCAATTTCTACTTGATGAATCCTCTGTCTAAGGGTTGCTTAGATTGACAAATACACAATGGCTCAAACGTGGCCAACCCAATTATTTATGCAGTGCAGAGATTCAGCAGGTGCTATGCATCCGCAGCAACACAAACAAAATCCTGAAGGGACTCATTAGCTCAGGCGGGATCTATATAAATGAACAAACATTCGAGTTTTCCGGAAGAAGGTGGGCGGGGGGTGCGAGTCTACAAGCTAGAATGTGGCAGGTAAATTGAAGTAAATAGGAGCGGGGTGTGAGGTGATAACTTAATAGGTGATAAGTGGAAGGCAATTAGCAGAAGAAGGAATCAGGTCGGAGAAGTCACGGTGGAAAGGGAAGGAGCAATAAGCGGAGGTGATGCGCAGTGGAGGGGAGAGGGGCAGTAAGTTGGGGAAGAGTGTAAAATTAAAGAAGAGTGGGGAGCCTTCTTTCCAACACCTCTGTGCAATTTTACATTCAGAAAGACATGGAAATCCAGCCAAATTTCCTACTGTACAACAAAGCTTCTAAGTATACAGTGCATTCAACAAATATATTATGATTGTTTTTAACGGTACCTCACAGTGTGCAGCAGCCCACTGATTACAGATAAACCTTCATCTGCCATATTACTTCCCAAATCCCCAATTGGCATACATCGTATAGAATGTTTCGATAAACTTCCTCAACATGCAAACATCGCCAATTTCAGAATTCTTATCCAAACATTTTAAACAAACCCGATGTCCCAGCATAAAATGGATATTACACAGTTCATATGTCTACTTGTCTAAACATCGTATAATAGACGCAGCTGCAACCTACCTGCACCGGTTATCTCGGTAATGCGTTGCTGGCATCCATCACTCTCTGTGTGAAAGCAATTGCGTTGTAAGACTCGTTTGAAATATCCCCCTACTCACTTTAATTCTATGCTCCTTGGTGTTTAAGTTTGCCAGACAGGATCTGTACTCTGGCTCTGTTTCCATACAAATCTGTCATAGGCAAATACACCTGTCACCCCAACCTCCGGTTGTGTTTGTCTCCGTCCATATATTTTCAGCTGTTCCTTTTCTATCACCATCTATGACTCGTTTTGGCAACATATCCCAGTCATCGATCACGCAGTGCATGACATATTTCACTTCTACGCGTCATGTAACCTTTCTCCTTCTTATGTTCACGTTTATTATCATATGCCAATACAAATACATGAGCAAATGAAACATCGTTCCTCGGGACAACGGAGAACACACAACATATACATGACACACAGCACATGAAACAAAATATTGCCCGGATAAGTTTATAAATATAATTCCATATCGATGTAGTGCTCAACAGAGGCAAACAGTAAACAGGAAACAGTAAACAGCTCATGTCCTGGTGACGTGTCCCTGGTGGTAGCAGGGACCCCAGCAGTTTCACAACCAGAGGAATCAGGCCGTTTCACCTCTTTACAGATCAGGTCCTGTGCCCATCTAGAAGCCTTTTCAACGCTTATTTCGTATTTTCTCCATATAGACAACAGACAGACCGTCTTCCTGCCAACTACTGTTCATCTCAGCTCGAACGACACACTCGCAATATTGGTTCTGCCTCCTTCCATTCCATTTCTTCTGGATCACCAGATACACACTGAATCTGTTGGTATCCATTACAACAAGCAGCCATTCTTCTGTCCCACTCGTTGGAGGCTCACAAACTCAAAAGCACTTCACATTTCAGACCGTTAAGATCAGATATATCATTTGGTGATTCAATGCAGTTACAATCGTTGCAATGACGTTGTTAATGTCTAAAAAATCTCACTGTGATTCATTTGAATTAAATATCTGCAGCGGGATACATCTCTAAATGTTCAAACACCGCTGTTGGGACAAAATAATTGGCACAGGTCACGTCAAGTCAAGTTAACTTTTACTGTCATTTCGACCACAACTGATGGTACAGTACATAGTAAAAATGAGACATTTTTCAGGACCATGGTTTACATAGCACAGTACAAAAAATAGACTGAACTACCTAATTAAAAAAAAAACACAGATAAAGCTATACTAGGCTACAGACCTAAACGGGACTGCATAAAGTGCACAAAAACAGTGCAGGCATTACAATAAATAATAAACAGGACAGAAGGACAAAATGTCAGTCCAGGCTTCGGGTATTGAGAATTCTGTTAGCTTGGGGGAAGAAAGTGTAATATAGTCTGGTCGTGAGAGCCCGAATGCTCCAGACGGCAGGAGGGAGAAGAGATTGTAGGAGGGGCGCATGGGGTCCTGCATAATGCCGTTTCCTTTGCGGATGCGGCGTGTAGTGTAAATGTCCGAGATGGTGGGAACAGAGACCCCGCTGATCTTCTCAGCTGACCTCACTATCCGCTGCAGGGTCTTGCGATCCGAGATGGTGCAATTTCCGAACCAGATAGTGACGAAGCTGCTCAGGATGCTCTCTATACAACCCCTGTAGAATGTGATGAGGATGGGGCAAATAGATGTACTTTCCTCAGCCTTTACAAAAGGTAGAGACGCTGATGGACTTTCTTTGCTATGGAGCTGGTGTTGAGGGACCAGGTGAGATTCTCCACCAGGTGAACACCAAGATATTTGCTGCCCTTTGCGCTCTCTACCGAGAAGCCGACGATGTTCATCGGGGAGTGGTCGCTCCGTGCCCTCCTGAAGACAATAACCATCTCTTTTGTTTTGTTCACATTCAGAGACAGTTTGTTGGCTCTGCACCGGTCCGTTAGCCGCTGCACCTCCTCTCTGTAAGCTGACTCGTCGTTCTTGCTGATGAGACCCACCATGTACTACACATTCTACATTCCACACTCTCACCACCTTCTGAGTGAAGGAGTTTCCCTTAAACATTTCACCTTTCACCCTTAACCCATGATCTCTCATTGTAGTCTCACCCAGTATCAATGGAAAAAGCCTGCTTGCATTTACCCTAACTATATCCCTCATAATTTTGTATACCTCTGTCAAATCTCCCTCAATCTTCTACATCCTAGAAAATAAAGTCCTAATCTATTCAACCTTTCGCTATAACTCAGGTCTCAAGTCCTGAGTTATAGATTGGTACATCATCATGGTCCGAAGAGTCTGTATTGTGTTGTACTGTTCTATGTTCTACACTATCAACACACAAAACCACAGCAAAGTGGTCTATTCATGGCAATGAGACCAAAGAACAAGGCTTAAAACATTGCCCAAAAGCACAGAGAGCCTGCGGGTTGGGAAAACTTCAGAATCAGCAAGAGCACCAGAAAATAGAATACAAAAACTAAAATGGCGGGAAACATAAAAACAGACTGCAAAAGATTTTGTAGTTCTGCCCGAAGTAAAAGATCAGCTGAAGTCATCTGGGTCCCCTGCAGGCTGAGAGTGACAGGAAACAGCAGAAATGTTACACCAATCCTTTGTGTCTGTCTTCACGAGGACACAGATTCCTCTGGCAGTTGTGGACAAGAGCAGAACGAGTGTGAATAAATAGATGAAATGAATTAACAGGACAAAAAATAAATTGGGGAAACTAATGGGACTGAAAACCAGTAAATACAAAGGTTAGAAAAATGGAGGTGATAAATGCACTGCTTTTAGCTTTCCAAAATTAAGTTCCAGAATAATTCCCTCTGATGGGTATTAGATCAGATAATTCCATTTTATCAGAAATGCAGGAGAGACAACAGGGAATCACAGACCAGACTGCATGAAATCAGTAACATGAAAATGTTAACATCTATTAATAAGGAAATAGTAACAGAACAGTGATAAAATAACAATAGGACTGGGCAAAAATAGATTAGTGAAAGGGAAATAATGTTTGAGAAATCTGTTGGTTTTTGAGATTGTGGCAAGCAGTAAGGAAGAATGTGCCACACTGGATGTTATTAAACAAAATTACAGCATGTGAGATTGGATGTGACACTAGCACAAAAATATAATCTGTCAACCATACTGTAGAAAATATATATAAATGGAGGATGTTTCAACTGGTGAAAGATTGAAACATGTTTATGCTTAGATGGACCTATGTGTCTTTGTAGAGAAACTTTGTAGAGAGCTGTTTGAAAGGCAAACAGTGTGGTGGAGTACAAAAACACCTTACTGAAATTATAAGGGCCCAGAAAAAAACCAGCCCTTAATGATTTGCTGAGGTCTGGTCTCCCTGTTTAAGGAAGAATTCCTGTGACAGAGGGTCACCAGATTGATTCTTGAGATAGAGTTAAATAACCAAGGTAACATTCCCAAGACAAAGAGTTGGCTCTGCAGGACTAAGCTGAAGAGAAGTTGTTGAATTTTTGCAATTTTCTCACCTAAGAGCCCTTGAAAGACTCAATCACTGTATTCACAGTTGACATTGACAGGGATTGTAGGATATTAATGGAGTCAAGAGGTGCAGGGTTTGTGGAGAAAAATGGGGCTGAGGTCAAAGTTATAAATTTATTGAACAGCAGTAGCAGGCAACTGAATATTGCTGGGATATCTCAAGACAGTTAAGAGTCAAGCAATTGCTGCAGCCTTGAAGTCATACATATGTTAAGCAGCTGGGGTAAGGATGGTTTATTCCTTCTCTTGAAAGGATAAGTAAACTAGACGGATGTTTACAGCAATTCGATAGTTTCATAAAAATTCTTTTAATTTCCAGGTTATTTAAATTTAAAATTCACTGCTGCCATAGTGGGATTTGAACTCATATGGGTGGGTTATTCATCTAAGTCTCTAAGTTTTTCATCTGACAAACTTTACATCATTACTGTTATTTAGCAGCAGTGGGTAAGAGTATTCTACTGATTTCCATTCCTGTGATGAGGATGGTTAGACCCAAGAGTTGGAGTATCCGAGGCTGGAATTGAGACACAGTACAAGATGAAAATGAGAACTGAGCACTGAACAAGACACTAGATGATAACCCAGGTTGAGCTGACGATTGAGCTATGAACGTCCATTCAGGTGCTCCTTAAGTACTGAAATCCTGGTGCCAAAACGAGGGACGATCCTGAATCCTTAAAGGGGCCGCTCCATGCTCTGGAGAGTTAGAGTGTAAAGACTCTGGAAGCTGTTGCAGTTGGATGCATATCGTAACAGGATCTCCACCCCATGGCCAACTCCTGAAAGCCCTGGCCACTCAGAGAGACTGTGATGGTAGTCACTGATGTGAGCGGGATTCAAAATGTCTTTTTCAGGCACCCAGCATCTCTCCTCGGGTCCAAATCCTCCCCTGTTCACAAACAATTTGTGTGTCCAGAATTCTGACTGTGAATAGCTGCTCCCTATCGATATACCTGGGTGGCAGTGAGCTGACGGTGGTCGGGATAAGGGTTTTCTGTTGACAGGTTTCAATTCAGAGATATGGAAAGTGGGGTTGACCTTCAGAGTCTTGGGGGCTGCAGCGTTTACTTTCTTCAGGACTTTGAAAGGTCCAGTGAACCTGGGTGCCATCTTTCTAGACTCCACCCCGAGAGGCAAATCCTGAGTGGGCAGCCGGACCCGCTGCCCAGTCTGCAAAGTGGGTCCCTGTCTTCTCCTTCTGCTGGCCTTGGTTTCTGCCTTCCAGTTAGAGGCCACTAAAATCTCTCTTACCCTAGTTCATTTCTGCTTGCAAGGTCTTCAGCTGCAGGAACCCCAACCTCAGACCCTTGTTTGGGAAGATTTGGGGAGGATATTCAAACTGTCATCCTGTGTGCCAATATTGTAAGGTGTTGTGGGCAACCTCTTCCCATATCAAATGGGAGCACCACTCACCAGGTCTTTCCAAATCTTGGTTGACCCGTTGCGTCTGGCCATTGGACTGTGGGTGAAACCCAGAGGAAAGACTCGCTGTTGCCCCAATCAGCTTACAGAGCGCCCCCCAGAAACATGATGCGAATTGTAGACCACAATCCAAGATGGTGTCCGGGAACCTGTGGGTCCTGAAGACCTGGACCAGGATGATTTTGGATGTTTCTGCCACAGACAGTAGCTTGTTCAGG
>JAUOBT010053124.1:0-10180 GCA_032362145.1 Hypanus berthalutzae
CAAAAGATTAAAAGGTTTACCAGGCAGAAGCAAAGGGAATTGGAAAATAAGAAATAGAATTATAAACAGCAGTAGTTGAAATACTCGCCTGTTCATGAGACCATGATCCGTCTTCACTATCTTTGACACATACATCTAGTTTCAGCTGTGTGCCAGATGACCCATGTTTACTATCCACACACAGTCCAGTACCAACATTGCGAATCTGACGAAAAAAGTTTCACATAAATTACAAAATTTGCCTTTGTGATAATTTCAAAATAAGATGTAATTTTCAGCAGAATTTGTGTTAAAATTGTATTTTGTATTTTTTGCTGGTGTCTGAGTTTTTCACAAGACTGGGGTTATCATATGCTGACGTAGTTATGTGACTTAGTGGAACTAACCTCCTTTTAATTGTTGCTTTCTATTTTTATTTTGCCTCTTTAAGATTGTTGAAATTTATTTTTAACTATTTTCAATCCTTAATAGTTTTAACTCATTCCATGCTGCCAACTAGTTGAACCACCAGAAAAATCTCCCTTTCTCAAACTTCTGGTAATGCCCCCTCCCAGCATTCCCCATCCCCTTTCCCCTCTCTCACCATATCCTTGTCTGCCCATTGCCTCTCTCTGCTGCTCCTCCTCCCTCTTCTTTCTTCCATGGCCTTCTGTTCTCTCCTATCAGACTCCCCCTTCTCCTGCCCTGTATCTCTTTCACCAATCAACTTCCCAGTCACCTATCAGCTTGTGTTTCTCTCTCCCCTCCCTCACCTCTTAAATCTACTCCTCGTCTTTTTTTCTTCAGTCCTGCCGAAGGGTCGCAGCCCGAAACATCGACTGTACTTTTCTCCATAGGCACTGCATGCCTGCTGAGTTCCTCCAACATTGTGTGTGTGTTGTTTAGATTTCCAGCATCTGCAGATTTTCTCTTTTGTCTATTAACATTTGCTGCCTAATGGACTTCACTGCCTACCCCATGTTTTATAGTGGTTTTCCTTGCCAAGGTTTGAATTCCCTTCAGCTGTACACGTTCAGTTCAGCTCAGCTGCTCTTTCCTGAGTATGCTATACTGATGTGTTGTTGCTGACTTTATCATCTGTTCAGGCTAAAAGTTTCCACAATAGAACTGTAAGCTGAAGTCATTGTTGTCGCGTTTTCATTTATTGGAATACATACTAGGTACCAATGAAGTGGCGATGTGGAATTTCAAATACTTCAACTACTCACCAACACTCTCAGGTAAATGTAGATATATCTGTTTTTATATACAAATTTCAGCTAACTCACCTCACCCCATGCACCTGCTGGAGGTTCTACAGGTGGATAGTACTTTGGCAAATCCCATGCCACTTCAGTCATGAACCACTTAAAGCTTTTGCAGTTAAGGGAATTCCGCAGTTCTTTCTGTTGACTGACATCACCAGCAGCGATATGTCTGAATTCTGGTCTTCGCTGATAGAGGTGCTCAGCATATTCATCCATCCAAACTTCAGCAACTCTTTTCAAATTCTGTAATCCAAACACAGTTTCTGAAATATTTGCTTGTTTAACAAAAAGTCTATTTGCTAAAAAAAAGAAATTTTTGCGTAGCTTCTGAAACAAAAACACTCAGCAGATCAGGCAGCATCTGTAAAGAAAGAAGCATTTAATGTTTCATGCCTGAGGCTGTCAGCAGCTTCTCTTTTCAGAGATACTGTCTGACCTGCTAGTCATTTTCTTTGTTACCTTAGGATTTCCAGCTTGATAGAGTTGAATGACCATATTTATTTAATACGTTGCAGCATTTTAAATTTAGTTCAAAATTTATATGATGAATTAAATTAATATACTATAAACCCTTGGCTTTGGTCTTTACCAATAATCAAAGATCTCCTTTTTTTCAGTTATTCCGTGGTACAAGGCAAGGCTGTCCTTTAGGTCCTTTATTATTTGACATTGTTTTGGAACCTTTAGCTACAGCTATTCGTGAATCACCTAATATTTTGGGTATTACTCCTGGGGAAGGGACGTATAAGTTATCATTATATGCTGATGATTTGTTACTATACATATCTGACCCTGAGAGGTCTATTCCTACTATTTCGTCCTTGCTTGCTCAGTTTAGTAACTTTTCCGGTTACAAATTGAATTTTAATATGAGCGAATTATTTCCATTAAATATGCAAGTTCCAATTTATAAACATTTACCATTTAAAGTTGTCACAGATTATTTTACTTATTTGGGTATTAAAATTACCAAAAAACATAAAGATTTATTTAAAGTTAATTTTTTACCTTTAATTGACCAAATTAAGCAACTTGTTACCAGGTGGTCTCCATTATCTTTGTCATTGGTTGGTCGAATTAATGCTATTAAGATGATGGTATTACCCAAATTTTTATATTTATTTTAATCATTACCAATTTTTGATCCTAAATCTTTTTTTGATATTATTGACTCCAAAATATCTTCCTATCTGTGGCAGGATAAAAATAGTTGACTAAGCAAAAAAATATTTACAGAAGCCTAGGAAGGAGGGTGGTTTGGCTTTGCTTAACCTGAGATTTTACTATTGGGCAGTTAATATACGATATTCAATATTTTGGAAACAAGAATCAACTATAGCAGCTTGCCCACATTGGGTAAATTTGGAATGTAAATCTGTACAAGACTTTTCATTGTTTTCAATTTTAGGATTTCCACTTCCTTTTTCTTTATCTAAATAGAATAAACAAATAACTAATCCTATAGTTAAACATACATTGCGAATATGGTTTCAATTTCGTAAATTTTTTGGCTGAATAATTTTATCTTATCAAGCCCTATAATATCTAACTTTCTTTTTCGGCCCTCTTTTATGGATCAAGCCTTTATTTTATGGAAAACAAAAGGTATAACACGTTTTCTTGATCTATTTTTAGATAATAGCTTTATGTCCTTTGAACTGCTATCTAATAAATACAACTTACCTAAAACTCATTTTTTTTTGATATTTGCAAGTTAGAAATTTCTTGAATAATAAGTCACAGTCTTTTCCGAAATTATGTCCATCGGACATTGCGGAAAAAGAATAGATCTGAATCCTTGTCAGAAAGATTTAGTAGCCAGCATTTATAATATGATCATGAAAATACAGCCAGAAGTATCAGAAAAAATTAAGAAGGAATGGGAAAAAGAACTTCATTGTCTTATACCCACTGAGCAGAGGGAGAAAATTTTACAATTCGTTAATTCTTCTTCTATTTGTGCTAAACACGCCCTAATAAAATTTAGAGCTCATATGTCTAAGGGTAAACTTGCTCAATTTTATTGTTATGTTAATCCAACCTGTGACAGATGTCATTTTGAAGTTGCTTCTGTTACGTACCCGTGACACGTGACAGTGCTGTACTTGTCACGTGAAAGGTGTTGAAGCTACACTGGATTTGAGGTAATGGTCTTGTGATTGTGGAGTGACGTCACTTTCTCGCCAGTAGAGGTCATGTGACAGGTTTTTTTACAGAGTATAAAAGGAGGACCCCTCCCTGTGAGGAGGATCAGTTCATGGCTGGATTTGCCATGTTGACTTCATGCCACTGCGTGATTTAATGTTATAACGGAGTTTAGTTGAAAGATAGAGTTTTATTTAATGCCTAAAGTTTAAAAGGTCATTGCCAGCTGTTTCTTTATAATACTGCTAGTTAAAATTCAGTGCAGAGTGAAGATCGGAGTTCGGGAGTTAAAAGATCGAGGAAAGTCGATTTCGACTGTGAAACAGGTTCGCTTTGTTTGATCCTCTTTCGGAAGGATTTCGTTGACCGTCCCCATGTTAGCCCCTGTGAATAGCAGAAAGGATTGTGAACAGTTGTGTAAAGGAAAGGTCAGTGCCTTTAAGCCGTTTCATTTTCCATCTTCGTAAATTCTTCGTGGGAATAGTTCGTCTGGGAACCGCAACAACACGACGTGAAAGAGAATTTAAATGTTCTTAAAAAGTCTCTCCCTTGAGTGGACTGTAAGCATTTTGAACTTTTGCAGTACTACTTTAAAGAACTGTTTTTGCAACATCGCTTGAAGAACTGTTTAAGCTTCATTGTTTTAAGATCTGTTTAAGCTGCCGCACAGCAGTTGATTTCCGGTTACGGTAATGATTTGTTTACTTTTGGGGGTTTGTTTTTCAGTGTTTAATAAACGTTGTGTTTGTTATAAAAACCCCTGTATCGCTTATATATTTATTGTTGCTGAATCCGTAACACTTCATTGACCCACATGTTTTGGTCTTGCCCTTGTATGCAAAATTACTGTAAAGATATTTTTGGTATTATTTCAACAGTTTTGAATATCAATTTCCAACCGTATCCTATTACTGCAAATTTCGGTTTACCAATGGGGGATGATAGTCGTTTATCCCCCTCAGCTCGACGAATGATTGAAGTTGTTACATTAATGGCGAGAAGATCTATTCTATTGAAATGGAAATAAATTAATCCTCCAACTATATTCCAGTGGGTTTCTCAAACTATCTCTTGTTTGAGTTTAGAAAAAATTCGAAGTGTTGACTTTGATTCTTCAGTTAAATTTGAAGAAACTTGGAGACCGTTTATTCAACATTTTCATATGAGTTAAACTGTCTTTTCCTAAACCTCACTTTTATTATCCTTAATTATTTGTATGGAGGTATGGAGTTATTGGCACTACTGTGTGTATTTGACATAATGCAATGGCCCATAATGGTTATTTTTTCCCCTCTTTTTTTGGGTTTTCTTTCTTCTTTTGTTCGCAATTACTATGAGTTTGGGAGGTTATTATATATGGATTATCATCAATTTGAATGTTTATTTAAACTATTAACTATGTACTCTCAAACTTTCTGTATTCATGTTTCGTTTATGTTTGTTTAAAAATTAAAATATTTAAAAAGTACGACTGTCCGTACGTTTCTACTGCCCGCACTAATCACGCCGACCACATCTTCAGTTATCCTTCTGTTCTTTACATATGTGTAAAAAGATTTAGAGTTTCCTTAATAACGATGGAATTCTTCGACTCCCTCCCAGCTCTCCAAAATCTATTCTTAATTTCCTTTCGTCCTCTCCTCTTAGATTCTGGAGCCCTGTCTGATCCTTGACTTATCAATCTTAAAGAGGCATCTTTTTTCCTTTTGACAAGATGTTCCATATTTACTGTCAACAATGGTTCCTTCACCATACTAACATTTTCCAGCCTCTTTGGTACAAACCAGACCAGAACCCGCTGCAAGTGCTCCCGAAACAACCCTCACATTTCCGTTTTGCGCTTTCCTGAGTACATCTGGTCCCAATTCATAATCACAAATTCCTGCTTACCAGCATCATAATTCGTCCTTCCCCAATTAATTACTTCCACATACCGTCTTCTTCTATCTCACTCCAAACCCTTGGCAAAAAGTAGGGAATTGCGGTCACGTCCACCAAATACTCTCCCAGCAAAGATATGACGCGTGCTTCATTGTCAGGCACTATATGCAGCCCACGGGCCTTTATTTTCCTTCAGAAATACTCAGAGATGGAGCTAGCAATCTGCGCCTCATTTTGACTTTTGCACTAAGGAGGTGAAGTCACCCACAAAAGCAACCTCATTATTTTTACAAATTTCGAAAATCTGCCTGCCGATCAGTTGTCCGTTGAAACAGGTGGGTCAATAGGATACCCCAATACTGTGAAAAGACCAAAACAGCATAAGACATAGGAGCAGGATTTATCCATTAAGCCCATCGACTACTCGCTATTTCGTCATGCCGACTCATCTTTTCCTCTCTACCCCCATCTCCTGAATTCGGTCGTATCTAATCATGCACTGACTAATCAGTAACCCATTATCCTCTGCCTTAGATATACCCAATAACTTGGCCTCCACAACGGCTCGTAGCAACGAATTCCATAGATTCACCACTGTCTGGCTAAAGAAATTCCTCCTTATCTGCTTTCTAAAAGGAAGCCCCTCGATTTTGAGGCTGCGTCCTCTTGTCTTAGAGTTCGCCGCCAGAGAAAACATCCTGTACCCACACACTCTATCAAGGCCTTTCAGCATTTGGTAAATATAAACAAGGTCACACACTCTTTCATCTGAATTGCAGTGAGTAGAGGCCCAGATCCATGAAATGCTCCTCATATAATAAGCCTTTCAATTCTGGAATCATTTTCGTGATTCCACTGAACCCTCTCCAATGTCAGTGCATCATTTCCCAGATACGCGAACCATCTCTGCTCAAATTCATCCAAAGGAGGCCTCACAAATGCTTTACAAAGCCTTAACAAAGGACCTTTGTTTTTATATGCTGGTTCTCTCGAGGCGAATACTCTTCCTCACCACCGACTCAAAATGGAAGTTAACCTTTTGGGAAACGTGCACGATGATTTTGAATTGCTTGTCCTTTTGGAAAATTGTCCCCGTTTTACTTCTTCCGAAGTGCATAGCCGTCAAATCCGTCATCCAAATCATCGAGATATAAAGAGAAATGAAGTGGTCCCAACACAGACTCCTGTGGACCACCGTTAGTCACCGGCTGACGATCAGAAAAGGGTTCGATTCATTCCCACTCTTTGCCTCTTGTCAATCAGCCAGAGCTTTATCCATTCTAGAATCTATCCTGTAATACAATCGCCTCGTAGCTTATGAAGTGGCCTTCCGTGTGACACCTTATCAAACGCCTTCGGAATCTCCAATCACAGAACATCCATGGATTCTCCTTTGTCCATCATGTTTGCCTCTTCTCCAGAGAAATGCAACATTTTTTACAGGCAAAGTTTTCCCTGAAGAAAACCATGCTGACTACGGCGTTTTTTAAAATTCCCTCCAACTACCCCAAAATTGCTCCTATATCTTCCTAGCTACTAATGTCAGACCAACTGGCGAATAACTTCCTTTAATCTGCCGCTCTTCTTCCTGAAGAATGTAGTGATATTCGCAATTTTCCATTCTCTGAAACTCTGCTGGAATCATAGGCTCTTTAAAGTTCATTGTAAATGCCTCCGCAATCTCTTCAAACACATCTTTCAGAACTCTGGGGTGTAAGCCATCTGGTTTAGGTGACTTATCTATCTTCAGATATTTTCAGTTTCCCATGAACCTTCTGCTTTGTAAAGGTTAATTTCCTGACGTGCCTGCTGACGCTTTCGAACTTCCGGCATACCACTTGTGTCTTCTATGGTGAAGACTGATGAAACATTCAGTTCGTACGCTATTTCCTTGTCCCCCATTACTACAACTCCAGCATCGCTTTTAAACTTTATATACGTACCTGAAGAAACCTTTAGAATACTTATTCCTCTTTGGGATGTATGTATCCTGCGCCTTCCGCGTTACTCCCGGAAGTTCAAGCCGTAACTTTTCTGCCGTCATCCCAGAAAATATTCTTTTCCATTCAATTTTGGACAGCCCCTCTCTCATGCCTCTGTAATTCTCTTTACTCCTCTGTAGTACTGATACATCTAACTTTAGATTCTTCTCACATTTCAGACAATGTTCCATCATATTATGATGACTGACCTCTAAAGCTTCATTTATATTAAGTTATTTAATGAATGTCCCTTCCTTACACAACAGCCAATGCAGAACACCGGATCCGCAGTGGGCTCATCTACGAGATGCTCTAAAACGCCATATCATTAGTATTCTACAAATTCCCTCTGTTGGGATCCAGCATCAATTCGATTTTCCCAATCTACCTGCATATTGGAATCACTGGTAACATTGCCCTTCTGATGTACATTTTCTCAATCCCGTTGTAAAATGTAGACCACATATTTACTACTGTTTGGGGGTCCCGATGTAACTCCCATTATGGTCCATTCTTACCACTGCTGGTGCTTGCCTCAACAATATAAATTCAACGTCTTCCCATCCAATGTAATCACTTTCCAGTAAGTTGATTTATTTTTTGTATCAACAGAGCCATGTTATCCCCTCTGTCTGCCTACCTGTCCTTTTCATACAATGTTTATCCTTGGACCTTACGTCCCCAGCTATAATATTCTTTCATCCAGGATTCCGTAATGACCATTCCGTCAGACATGCCAATGTATAACTGCGCCTGAATTTCATCTACCTTATTTTGTGTTCTGCGTGTAAGACTGTAGAACCGAATTAATCTATTTGATGCATCGCGTCTGCTTCACCATTTCATCGCGATTGATCCAATTTTCCTCTCACCCACACTCTCCTGTCTTCACCCCGTATCGCTTCATTCCCGGACAATCAAGAATCTATCAAGCTCTGCCTTAAATATACATAAAGACCTGGCCTCCACAGCAATCTGAATTACACAGATCCACCAATTACTGGCTAAATAATTTCTCCTCAGCTCCGTTCTAAAAGAACCTTCCTCTCCCCTGAGGCTGTGTCTTTTGATCCTAGACTCTCCCGCCAGAGGAAAAATCCTCTCCACATCCACACTATCAAGGACTTTCACTATTCGATTATTTCAATGAGGTTACCAGTTAATCTTCTGAATTCAGGTGAATACAGGCCCAGAGTCCTCAAGCGTTCTTCATATGACAAGTTATTCAAACTATGGATCATTTTCCTGAACCTCCTTTCAACCGTCCCCAGTTTCCTCACCCACCCGTCTGACCGCTCACTTGGTCACAAGTATCACGGACCAGTCTGAGCTCCTTATCGCCTCCCGCATCTTCCTATTCTGGCATGTGCCTCCCTCCACTCCAGTCTTATTCCCAGCTCAATTTAACATGTTCTCGACCCGAAACGTTGGTTCTATATTCACCTGCATAGATGTTGTCTAACATGCCGAATCCCTCAGGCATTCTGTGTGGGTTATTACAGTTTCAGATGAATGGACGGGCGTTAAAACGGGACGTAATATGTAGGGCTTTAATATAGATTTGGCCCAAATTCAATTGATAAAGCAATACGGCTCGGCATTGTTTTCGAAGAGTCCCTCATCCGATACGGAATGATCCATTTCTTCACCGCCCACGCAGTGATGTCAGATTAGATGCGGCGAGGTTCTGGCGATTATATTACCCAGATCACACGCCACGAATACATCAGCCCTGCAGGCAGTTCCCTGATCCATCCCACTGCGCAGCGGTCAATTGGTTAATTGATTATTGATTCATTATTGATTATTGACAATTGATTATTCAAGATTCCAAATTGTTTGATATTATTTCTATTCGGTAGTATAAAGCAGAACAAAACAGTAGTTACTCCGCCTTCGATGCAACGCCAAACCACAAAAAATAAACACAGAGAAGATCATTGCCACAATGCATTGAGTTTCCAGGTAATACAATGACAGAGTGCAGTTCAAAGCGCTGCAGTTACATTGCAAGTGCGGCGCAGGCGAACAAATTGCAAAGTCACAGCGAGGCAGATTGCGATATCAAGAGCCCATTTAGTCGTCAGGGTGAAGGGTTGAATATTTTTATAATGGCGTGATTAAAGCCTTTCCTGACCCTGATGGTACGTGCTTTCAGTTTTTTGTGTCTCTTGCGAGATGATGCAGAACGAATGTGCGGGATCGATGGAGGTGCATCCTGGACACCACCACCCCGTTAAACAATTCATTTTACGTGTTCTCCCAGTGTTCCGGACTCAAAGGGGTTAAATGTAGAAGTATGTTGTGTAAATGACGTCAACCCGCACGAAGTCTGATTGGGTCACTCGGGGATTCAAAGCTCTATTTGAATTTGCTGCTTTCGATGAATTTCACAATGGTAGTGAAAGCAACCCCTCCATCACACACGGACCGCAGCGGCTCAAGAGTGGAAAACAATAACTGGGGAGTTGCGATAAACAAAGTGAGATTTTACATGAGCGGTTGGCTCTGCAGCGTGCGAAGCGCCGGCCATCTGCTGGAATCTGGGAACAGTAACGGAAAATGGTTCAGGATCGGGAAATTGGACCATGGAATTTTTCTGCGACGGGGAAGGGTGTCTTCAGCCTGGCTCCCTATATTTTTTCGAAAGATCCGTGGAGGACAGCAGACACACGGATCTGGTATTTACTCGTGACGATACAGCCCATCTACTATCCCGTTCTCGCATTGATTGCATTTCCCGGTAAGTTCCTTTTCACCGACTGGACGATTGAGAGACAGGCTAGTAGTGGTCACGGAGACCGGTAAAGTGGTCTGATTGACGGGGATTTAGTAATATGTTCCAGTTAACACAGTAGATCGCCCTCACTGACTGAACTTCGGGTGATGAACCTGTGATATATTCACGGGATGGCGTCAGTAACG